>CM039679.1:264773888-265006189 GCA_022537955.1 Schmidtea mediterranea | reverse complement strand
TAAATAACATAATACATTTATTAAAATTTTAAGATAAACTTAATTACACATATATATGACCGATGCTCCAGTTAATAGTTTTAATAAAAATTTATAATCTGAAATATAAATATCTGAACGATTGGCTTCTGCAGCAACTTGAATAATTGTTACCAATCCACTGTTTGCTTCTACCCATGGATTAATTTTTGTTTCTATTACCTAAATAAGGATAATAATAAAATAATAATAAATAGTAATATACCTCTATTGACCATTGGAAATAATTTTCATAGTCGGATCCTGATTTCAATATCATGTGTTTCATGTACATTAGTCCTACTATTATTCGCATCCATTTATTATTTTCATCATACATATTACTAAATATCAATTGGAATGAATTTTTCTTTCTTTCATAGGCTCAAATGGAATATCTTTTACGATTTTCTCGGTACGGTTGACCGTGAATTTTATTTTTTTAATGATATCATCATCATCTCTATTATTAGTAACCAACTCATTCAACAAAGTTATAAAAAATTTAGTTTCAAGCATTTTAAAAAAATGTTTGGAGGTATATGCTTATTTATACTATATTGGACCAATCAGAATCATACATGGATATTGGGAAGTTGCAATGTCTTTATTTAAGAAAATATTAAAAATATATAATGGAAATGTGAATATTGATGCTTTGTTGCCATTGTTTTGCATAACCGATTGCATTGGATTCATTGGCTGTTGAACTTCTTTCATTATATGATTGAACTGATCAGTTGTTTTATTAGAATAAACTTTTATACTATATTAAATTTAATTTATCATTTTTTCATTAAGTTTTCGATTTTCATTCAATTTGAATATTGATTTTCTTAATTCATTTTTTATAATACCTATGGTCTAATTTAGATATAGAATATAATCATATATTGTGTTTCGAGCTCTTTTTACAGTTTCATATGTGAGTTCAAATAGGATTTCTAAATTACTCATTCTTTCAGATAATCTTTTGACTGGAGTTTTCAAATATTTAGGCCTATCTATCATATACAAAATATCCATCAACACAGCTGTATCAGGACACACAAATCTTGTTGAATCTTTACCTTGAACGGTTACAACAATTGAGTTAGCCATTTTAAAGTAACTAACAACTAATATTATTATTAAAATTTCTTTAATCATTTTCAAATTTATAAATTAATATTTATTGTTTAAGCTAAAGGTATTTGTGTTTAACTACTCATTGGTTTAAATTAGTAAAAAACTAATTGTTATTTCAATTTTTATCATTATAATTGATGTTATTGTACCGAGCGCAGTTCAATCTATGAACTAAATTGAGCGTTATGGTAATTTATTATTATTATTATTATTTTTACTTGTTTTGTAGATGATTATTTTAAAGTTATCAAAAAACGTCTGGACTTTTATTATCCAGATATACATGAAATATTGCGGGATAAGCCAGTATCAATGATTCCAGACTTGGTCTTTAATTATACATCTATATGGATATTTTCCTTAATCGATGAGTTCCTATGGGACGTCAAAGCAAAACAAAATGTTAAAGGATATGGAACCCGAATAACCGTGTATTATGGATTGCAGCTGTTGCGATTTCAGATACCAAAGATATGTGGAATAGGCTTTGAATAAAACTCTTCGAAAATATTATTATAGTCGAATCATTTCTTATTAATAAAGGTTTTTTGTTGTTAATGACTTTTATTTATATAATAATAATAATAATAATAATAATAATAATAAAAAGTTATAATAATAAAAATAATAATTAAAACACTACTTATAAAAATAACTAGTAAATTATATTTAAAAAAATTTTAAATTTTGAATGACCTTGAGAAAATTTGAATGACTCGTCCAATGACCTTGAATTAGTCATGGTCTTTGTTTGAATGACCTTGAGAAATTTTTTATGATGCATGGTCTTTGTTTCAACTACCTTGCGAAATTAATATGACTCATTTAATGATCTTGAGGAAGTATTATGACTCATCCAATGACCTTGAATGAGTCATGGTCTTTGTTTCAATGACCTTGAGAAATTATTATGATTCATCCAGTGACCTTAAGAAATTTTTAAATGACCTTGAAAATTATTATGACACACCCCAATGACCTTGAATTAGTCATGGTACTTTTAGACTTAAAAGACGTTTATCCCCGGGGATATTTGATCCAGATATGACATGATTTTGCGGTTACACAACCCGCTCCTTATATGATATCGGTAATATCAAATAATTATTCAAATTTAGTGAATCCAGCCATGCCACACTAGGAAAAATTCCGGTAAAATGTTTCGTGTTATCATGTAGAGACACTGAAACAGTCACTGAGGACGGAGTTGATGGTACGTCGATGTCGATGTGTGAAAGAAACCTGGATTCGACCAGAAACACATATAAAAACATTGAAACAAGTAAATGACTTAAAAAAGCATTTGGATAATGATCGAAAATCTTGAACCATATGTGAGTATCTCTACGAGAAAAAAACAAAGAAGTTGCTCGACTGAAATTATTGAACACTATCCGATCCGGATTGAAATAGCATGTAGTGGTTCAGGAGAGTGAAAAATTCCCACAAATTGCTAACTGATGATCTCTCGGAAACAACAAGAAACTTTAAGTGTCGGACACCGCAGGTTGGATAAAATGGCATTAACGTTGACATCACACAACATTCAACAAAACTATGACCGGGCAAGTACGAAAAGAGCAATATCAGAAAGGTGAAAATCACTCGCTTGCTAGGCCATCTGGAAAAAAACCACTGACATTTTCATTGATGGAATGAATATTGATGTTTCGATTTTTGATACTTCATAGAAATTATAGTTATATAATTGATTTTGTTTAAATTCTTGATTTAAAACTTTTTCAATATTGTTAAAAATCACGTTTATTATAATTTAAAGGGACCGAAAGAATAAAACGAGCAAGAAATCTTCTACGGTAGCTCTTAGAACCAAAAAATACATCAAGGTATTAACAGTCTTGGTAATATGATCCATTTTTTAGCGACAATTGCTCGTTACGACACATTACCTAGGTCACTCGTGGCGAGTGCCTAATGACCGCATTTTCTTATGCGCTTATCTGGTGGGAATCCCTTTGAAAGTGGTCACATAGAAAATCTTCTTCCCAATCAGGTGCCCAGCACATTGCAATTTATTAATTTCTAAAATTATCAAAGTTTATTTTAAGATTTAATTCAATACAGAAGTTGTACATATTATCTTCACTATTAAATTAAACTGTTGAGTGCCATGAGAAGCGTTCCATGTCGTTTACGTAGTGTAGACATTCAGGACGGATTTGTCTAAGGCACCATTTTTCCATTGAGGCTGTGTTCAACAAACCTTGCTTCCTAATTTCAGACAAGTTATATGGAACTTCACAGGATATTTGACCCCGTTAGTTAAAATTTTTACTTGTCTATCATGAAACAGAACTCAGATTAGAACTTCACACTAAGAAAAATCTATCAAAATATTTTTGAAATAAACTTGATTATTTTAATTTCTAAATAAACTCTTTTATCTTTTTTTAATTACACTTTTAAAATTTCTATTGCTTTTTTGAAATATGTTTAAAACTTTCAATATTTTCCATTTTAATATTTTAATTATTTAAAATCCTCACAAATATTATCCTAGAAATCATCGTATTTTGAAAGGTGTCCTAAAAAAGATATTTATAATTGTTTAAGATTTTATAATTTATAAAAATTTTAATCTAAATGTAAAATAATTTCGTATTTAAAATTATTCATAAATACAAAGAAAAAATATATAACAATGGAAAAGTATGATAATCCCATTTGTTAAACATTTCTGAGAGATAAATCAATTACATCGATGCCATCGCAGACTCACATTCTTCGTTTAGCATTAATCAATATTGTTTTTTACAGAGTTTCTATGGAATTCTCGATTGCAGAAAAAATCGATAAACAAATCAGTTAAATCAAGTTTCGATGAAAAGCAGGAAAATAAATTTCAAATTATATAATCTAATTTTCATTTTATTATTTGCCAGACAAAGTTGGTCATGGGGAAACTTGATGAACAAGTGAACTTTTATATGATTTTTCTCCTGGAATTGCTGCTTTTGTCAAGCCTCTAATTTTATTTCTCACTATCATTATTATTTATTATTTTTTTTTTTTATTATTATTATTATTATTATTATTATTATTATTATTATTATTATTATTATTATTATTATTATTATTATTATTATTATTTTATTATTATTATTATTATTTATTATTATTATTATTATTATTATTATTATTATTATTATTATTATTATAATTATTATTATTATTCTTATTATTATTTTCATTGTTATTATTATTATTATTATTTTCATTGTTATTATTATTAGTGCTGTACCGAGTATCGGTTCGGCTACTCGGCATTTGCCGATTTTGGAATACTCTGTAATACTCGACACTCTGCACACAAATGGCACCGATGCCAAGTATTGAAAAAAAGCCACAACTTTATAAAATTTGGTAGCGTTGATTTTTATACATGTAAGGTAAATAATAATTTAAAATGTATGCTTCACAATTCTTGAACTTGAAGTTACGTACTATTCTTAACATTTCTATGTCGTTGTTATTGCAATTTTAATATTTAAACATCATTCGGATTCAATTATTAACCAGTCGAGTACCGGAGCACCAATTGGTGTATAATTTTAGCGTAATTTAATTTTTTAATGTTATTTTTAATTCATTAGTAGTTAAGTTTTATTTTGTGCAGTTCATTTTTCTTGTATTGGTGCATTATTCCATTTTGGATTATCATCAACAACATCATCAACATCAACAACAAGTAAAGGTATATTGAAAAACAAAACTAACCAAAACACACACACTACACCATTACTACACCTTGAAATAGTAGCCTGACATACAAGAAAATTGGTACATATAGGGTAAAAATAATGTACTAATATAAATTCATTATATTCATATTTACATTAGATGTCTTATGATAGCAAACTGAGATATCATGTGATGATTATTCAGATGACGAAACGTCGCAATTGATAGAAGAAAGCGATATAACATGGAGACAAATCAATAACTTCACACCAAAGCAATTCGACTTCGAAGATGAGTTCAAATTGAATATTGATAAAGATTCGCATTTGAGTTATTTTAAATACTTCTTTGATGAAAAAATTGTTGCAAGAACTAGATTTATGGACATAATAGCATTTCTCCACTTTTGATTTCTTCAAACACAAGTTCTCATCATTTGTAAACCCTGGGAAAAATTTATGTATTGAGGAAAGTTTGGTATTATGGAAAAATGGATTGTCATTCAAACCGTATATTACATCTAAAAGAAGTAGATTTGGAATAAACATGTTTGAATTAGTTGATTGTTATACCAACTCATTTTTGGATTTCATTGTATATACTGGTTTTGGAACAGGAATTGAAATAGAAAAAGATCTCGGAATAACTGGTTCAATAGTTACAAACTTACTCAGGCCATATTTGAATGAAGGGCATGTGCTTTCTGTGATTGGTACTCGATTATCTTCATTCTCGTAAAACAGGTGCTTGTGGAATAGTCAAAAGAAATCGTAAATTGATGCCAAATTATCTGGTAAACTTAAAACTTTTTTTAAAACGGTTTTTAACCATCACTCTTCTTTCAATGAGATGGAAGGATGAAAGAGAAGTTTTCATGTTGTCATCAATCCATGATACGAGCATACTTAGTTCTGGAAAAATTGATAGATCAACTAATTTGGAAATATTGAAACCAAAATGTGTTTTTGAATATTCAAAGAGAATGAGATCCATTGATGAAACTGATTTGCAAATGTCTTTTACTCCATCAATTCGAAAAACATTGAAATGGTACAAATATATAGTGGATATGACAGTATTCATATATTGCATTTAGAATAAAATTATCGAACTTTACACTAAAGTTTCACGACTTCAAAATACAATTAGTTCGTCAAATATTTGAAAATTTTTATCTGATACAATAAGACCTAGAGCTGGAAGACCATCTTTACAATAACTGCCTTTTAGAATGATTGGACAACACTTTCCTGATGAATATCCACTTGATAAAGCAGGCAAAAGAGTATTGAGAAAATATTGTGTTCAATTTAAGTGTTCAGAATGTGATGTACCTCTTTGCATTGTAAATTGTTTCAGATCTTATCATACAAAGATTCATTTCCACATAAAATAAACAAAAATTGAGAATAAATAAATATTTCAGAATTAATAATGACTTTTTATAATATATCTTTTCTTCCTCTGATTTCAGAAAAAGGTTTTCTTGAAAGAATTTGTTTAGAATGAAGTAATCTATAAAATGAGTCATTTTTCATTCATAAATTCGAATTTTACAATTTTTGTTTGTTTAGGTAAGAATTCCTTAACAAGTTTGAAATTAGGTTTTTAATTTGTCAATTTCTTGTAATTATGTTGTATTATTTAATATAAACCTGAAATCTCACCAAAAAAAATCGATACTCAAAGGGTTAATACGGGTATAACTTGTTTAATTCGGTTTTTATATCGATCACTTGATATTTTCATTAAAAATTACATTGATAATTCGATTACCATAATTAATCGATCCATCTTTAATTCGATTTTTTTATTTAAAAAAATCAAATTACCCGTTTAATTCGATGTAATTTTTAGAATTAATTTAAATTTTAAAAAATCATTAAGATTTCAAAATGGTACGAAATATAAAATACAAAACTTTAACTTTAAATCCAAAACTGTTTGTCATTTAAGAAATTGACGATGGACAAAGCATTAAAAAGGTGGCAGAAAAGTACGTTGTTTCAGCAAATACAGTATCAACAATCCGTAAGAACAAAGAAAAATTAAAAAATGTGCTACGTGATAATCCATTACTAATAAAAAAAAGAATGAAGGCAGAAAAACTTGATATGGTAGATAGTGCTGTCAGCTGCTTCGTTTCAGAAGCCAGAAATAATAATATTCCTATAAATGGAAATATGCTTAAAGAGAAAGCCAAGTAATATGGATTAGCATTAAATTGCGATACGTTTAGAGCTAGTAATGGATGGCTCGATGGTTTAAAAAAAAGAAATGGAATAAAATGGCGTTATTTGACTGGTGATGCAGCTGGTTGTGACAAAAATGTATCAAACAATTGGATTAAAACTATAATGAAACCACTTATTCGGATCTAAAAAGAAAATAATATTTTAAATGGGGATGAAACCGGTCTTTTTTTAAATGCCTTCCGGGTAAATCATTTGTGTTACAAAAAGAAAGCTGTCAAAAAGTCAAGAACAGTAAGAAAAGAATAACCATAATGCTTTGTGCTAATATGTCAGGGACCGAAAAAATTAAACCGTTGGTTATTGGCAAGTCGAGACGTCCACATTGTATTAAAAATGTCAATTTACTGCCAGTGGATTATGATTATAACAAAAAGGCGTGGATGAATTCATCCATTTTTGCTAAATGGTTAATGAAATTGGACGTAGAATTTGGGAAGCAAAATCGGAAAATTTTGTTTTTATTCGATATTTGCTCAGCCAATTGAAAAGATGATCTTAAATCCAAACTAAATAATATCCAATTGGAATTCTTTCCTCCTAACCTAACAGCGCTTCTTCAACCAATGGATATGGGTATTATCAGATGCTTAAAAGTGCACTACAGAAATGGTGTAATAAATGAAATTCTTAGGTTTATTGAGAAAAAAGAACATTTGCCCAAAATTACCTTATTAGATTGCATAAAACGAATTTCAAAAATATGGAATGTAGACATCTATCCTACAACAATCAAAAACTGTTTTAAGAAGTCTGGATTCTATGATGACGATTTCAATGATGACGATGATAATATTAATACATATTATTGAAGCAACGGAAACAAATTATATTTCCCTGCGGCTAACATCTAATTTCAGAGAGGAGTTTACGGATTATCTGCATTGTGATGTTAATGTTGTGTGTGGGATATTATGACAGATGAAGATATCATTGAAAATGTACAGATTCAATCAATGTCTATCAGTAATATATCTGAGGATAGCATTGGTGGTGAAGTGGATGAAACGAATCTGTCCTCTGAATTCTCATTTGTTACAAATTTAGAAATGATCGACTTTATTCAAAAGTTAAGAAATGGAATTTTATAGCAATCTTCTGTACCACAAAGATCTTTAAATACTCTCAATGAGATGGATGTTATTTTAGAAAATGATTGAATGTTTGTTCTGGGGCAAATTATTTTTAATTATGCACTTTTATTAAATTTGTTTTAAAAATGTCACATGTTTTTGTAATTTTCCTACTACTGTCTAATAATATTATTAAACTTAGTAGTCACAAATATAAGAATATTTTTCTGTTTAATTCGATTTCCTGGGTAATTCGATTAATTTTTAAGGTCTCTTGGAGAATCGAATTAAACAAGTTATACCCGTAGTAAAATTTATTTAATAATAAATTCTAAAATTTATATAATTTTATATCGATTCAAGTACTCGGTATCGGTATCGGTACTCGACAAAAGTTTCCTCCAACAACTAGGTACTCGACAAAAAGCCCACTCGGTACAGCCTTAATTATTATTATTATTGTTTGGACGGGTACCAAATTTGGTCCGAATCAGCATCCACCAGATCTTTGATGGAAGCCGAATGATTGAGACTGACGGCATAGAGCAGATCTTTACTTAATTTGTCCTTCATATTGGTGAGACGGATATTAATTCGCCCTGAAACATCATCCAATAATTTATTCAGTCCTTCATCGTTGTGGATAGCAAATTCCCAATGTCGAGGAATAATACAGCTTTTCTTGTTATCTCTTGCAGCATTTCCAGCCAATTCAAGTAAGTCAGCAGCTATGTATTCCAAAACTGCTGCTAAATAAACTGTTGCTCCAGCTCCAAAACATTCACTAAAATCTAAACACACCGATTCCTTATTTAATAACACAGAGACCAAATCATTGTCGATTTTAAATGATTTCAGAAAAGTTGGTTTTGAGCAATAAATAATTAATTTGTTTTCAGAATTACATAATCTTAAATTAATTCGTTTTTAAGATTTTCAACGGTTTTTCTGTAGAGGCTATTATTTAAAAGTTTATATTAGTTTTTATCTAAGTCATTGGTTGATTGCGCTCTAAATTGTGTGTTAGTGTCTATATACTTTTTAAATATTGAATTTTGATTATATTTAATGGCTCTATGTATATGTGTAATTTTAATTTGTAAAGAAACAAAAAGCTGCAAAAGTCTTCAATGAAGAACATAATTCTTCTTTGGATAATGCGTTAGCATTAACTTCTCAACCTTAGAACCCGGAGCGAACATCTTTTCAGCAGCTACTGGAAAATCATTAAGTTTATCATGAAGTTTATCATGTTGGGATTTCTAAATCTACTTCAAATGTGACAGCTAATGACAGTGATTCAAGATCCTAATTCAAAAAACTAATTAAATTATTTATTTGATTAGTATCAGTAACCCATTCAAAATCTCCATATGTTAATGGTTGACTTAAAGCCCAACGTAGAGATTATTGATATCAATGTCAAGGAGTTAGGTGTTGTCATCAGATAGTACGTGATGTTTACTAACAAAGGTTAATCCACCACGGATTCCCCTTCGAAAAGATTATACATCTCCATGTCAGTGAGAAGTTCAATTGGTTCGTCAAGAGTCATAAGAGCCGATGCCCAAGACATACCGGGAATTCCATAAAGGTTAAGTGGTTCCAATCGGTTATGAGCTAAGGACTTTGAACGAAATTTCTGGAAAAAGTCAGCCAAAAGAAAAACATCAAGCTTGAGGTAAACCATCATATAATCTAGTAAAGAGTTACAATTGGTTTCTTCCCAAATAGATTTAGCCTTAATATATTCGGCTTCAGTTACATCTTCCCAAATTGGTGGAAGTTCATATGTAGTTTCTAAAACTTCTTGAGAAGTTGCAAATTTATAAGGGAAAATGCCTTTAGTATCAATAATACTACCTACAAATTCCGAACGAGTTAAAGGAAGAGTGGTCAATGTTTTAACTGCGTTACTTAATGAACTATTAATAAATTGACAAGAATCAATGAATTTTACAGTTAATCCACTGATTCTTGCCGACAAAGCAAGAAACATTTCACTTGTTACAGGAATACAACTTATTTTCCACGTGTTAAATCACTCATACCATACTTGAGGATATGGTGAAGATCATACACTCTCAAATTATGAAAAACAACTGGAAATTCAAACCTTATTTGTCGAGAAATATTACATTTGGAACAAGCTGCTCCCAAATATTTTCCAGTAAAGTGATCATGGTACTTAACCGGTACTGATAAAATCTTATTACACAAATAACAACAAGTTGCCTAAGAAAACGAAAGAATGTTTGAGTCTGTTATTAATATTTTCTTTTTATAATTATTTTGATAAAAGAGTAAAACAGTATTAATTGAAATATTATTTATTTCTTGTAGAAAATTAACTACACAATCATCACCCAGGAAACTCTTGTATGATTTTGCACCTGTAAAATTGTTAATTAAAAGTTAACCGGCCAAAATCGGCATATGTATTTGAAAATATATGTCACCTGAAGGTAAGATAGCCTCAGAATCAGCGTAAAGGACGAAAGGAGGAGTAACGGGTTTAGCCCAATTCTTAAATTCCAAGTTCTTATTTAAAGTTAATGTATAAAGAGTTGTGCCTGATTGATTTTTATCACACAACCTTTATTTAATGAAATTATATTGCGAAAACCATTTAGACATCGATGACACCATATACTTTGAACTCTAGTATCAGTAAAAGAATGATTCCTTTAATTTAAAAGCCTATCTAATTTAGTAACAGCGATATAATGATAGGAATCTAGGCTTTCTAATAAAATTCACTTTTATGAATTGTGAAAAAGAATGTAATTATGAAAATAAAAAAGAAAATGAACATTTTATGATTACAATAATAAAATGTTAATATTAAATTTAATTCAAATATAATTTATTATCATTTTATAATTATTATATGATAGTAAAAATTTAATAGTACTTACATTTTACTGTTTTATTTTTGCGAATCGGAGTTTTAACATTTTGAACATTTTTGTTGATCATTTTTATTAATGATTTTAAATCTTTAATTATATTTTTGACGGATTCCATTTTCTAAAAATAAAAATAATTAAAAATATGATAAAAAACTTACTAAAGTTTGGTATTTGATAAAAGTGAATTTTTAAAAAAATGCATTCAGTTATATATTAACAAACATGTAAGTAGTTACATGATCGACCAATTAAAATTTAGTTTATAAAACACACTTAATTACATAATACCAAATACATTTAAATATATATAATAATCTGAACTTAATCCTTTAAAAGTAATACTTATTATATAATTCATCTTTAATTACACTTATAATTAAAAAAACAATTTTGAAAAGAAACTTTATTCAATAAATTCATTTATTTTTCATTGTTTTTTAACCAAGCTAAACAATACTGTCCATATGTTTTTTTCATTGGATTTTGATAACAATTCGATTGTATTTAATTGACATTAACATCGATTCTAGTTTATTAATTAATAAAGGGAGATAATAGAAACCTATTAGATCAAATAGATATATTTTATTTGGTTTCACATAAATTGCAAACCAATGTTCGCCACTGAGATTAGATGATTGAGTATTTACAATCAAAGCTTTGTTAACATCGATATATGGAATTTTATCTAGAGGGAAAACTCCAAGAAAATCTTTTCCCAATAATTTTCTACCAATAGAATCAATCTGAATAGAACTAAAAATAATTAAAAAATATATAATTAATAAAATTTCTTACTTCATATTTGACAATTAAAAAATCTCAATCTGGTTTATAGTTCAAAGTAATACTGTTCGATTGGAAGTAATTTGAATTTCCTTTTCAAAAACTCCAAATACAATTACAGTAACAGATTCAGTTAGGGGTGATCCAAACTTTATATCTAATCTTAAATTTCCACTTTGTGGTAACTGACTTTGATTAAGATCGAAATCTGGCGCCAATACGAATGTAAAGAATGGATACCTATTTATAAAGTCTGACATACTGATACCACAATTCAAATTTTTATTAAGATATCCCATATTCCTAACAATAATTTGCATATAAGTTGTATTATAATTATCATTTTCAAAATCTTGACTATATTTTTCACGATAATCACTTCCTTTATTTAAAGTTATTGATTTAACGTTAAAATGATCAAACATAGTAAATTTATCTAAAAACGACCCACTAAATCTTTTATTTCCCTGGAAAGTTACAAGGATAAAATTAGGTAATCGTCTATCACCAAATATTTGTTCCTTATAAAAAGAAGAAGATCCAATATGTAAAGAAAGTTCAACAACTTCTTTGCTTCGCATTGGATAAATTGCATTTCTTGTAGCAAGACCTATTTGATGACCCACTAAAACAGAAGATTCAACACGAACTCTTCTAACTATTAATTTTGCATCTAGCAATACTATTTTAGGTACAAATTTAGTACATGTCAGACTTTTTTCTGGATTTGTTCTTGTTAATTTAATTTGGACACTAACACCTGGTAACAAATATTTGGGTTGATTAAAGAAATCAAATTGAAGTGGTGAACATAATGAAAATGCTTTTGATTTTGCAATCTATGTTTTTCGCATAAGATCATGTTCAGTGTAACCCATTCCCTCTAAAGATGTATATTTAGTATCTTGATTATAATTTATAATAGTTTCAATTAGGGTTTTGTGTGCAAAACTATCATTTGCTCCTTCAATTTTAGTAGAATTAAAAACTAATTCAGCTTCTTTAAAAAGAGTTTGAAAAAAGAAATTGTTTGCTGTTACGTCAGCTTCTTGTGTAATATTTTCACCTAAGCTATTTACAACTTTCAACTGAAAATATAACAAAGTATCGTTCAAATCTAAATATTCTGTTTGTGATCCGTTAATGTAAAATTGAATCGAAGAGGTACCAGTATCAATTATTGAATTCATTGGGAAAATATCTTCAAATGAACCATGTTCAATTACGGCTTGATGGGATGGTCTATCAAAAAGACAATTCAGATTTTGCACTAATCATTTTTCAAATATAGTTCCGAATCCTCTCATTCTTTTGTTTATATGTTTCTTCATAATCTTTCTACATTTAAGTGTCCCTCCTTTTTGTTCATTTTCATGATTAAATACATCACTTACTTTATTAATAACACTAGGTAAAGATTCTTTAATTTCAGATATTGAATTTGATTTTAAAGTAGGTAAAAAATCAGAATTATTTATTACGTCATTTGCCGTTTTCATACCGAAATTGCCTATACGTCAGTTATTGAATTCATTGAGAAAATATCTTCAAATGAACCTTTCAATCACTGCTTGAAGGGATGGTCTATCAAAAAGACATAATTCAGATTTTGCAATAATCATTTTTCAAATATATATACGTCTATACGTCTAAGAATAGGTTATGCAAATCTATCTATTGTTTTCAACCAACCGGTTCCATATTTTTTAATTATAAAATATGGTAATTTTCCATCAGATTGATTACTACTATAAAAATTTACAATGTCAGGATTACTCATTTATTTTACCAAAATGTAATGTAAGAAACGTTTTATCTTCTTTACCAAATATATATTTTCCACTATCGTCACGAATATTGATTTCTATATTGTTTATATATGTTGACGATACAGACAAATACATTGGGTTTTTCTCTATAACTTGAACTGGATCATCCTTTTTATGTTTTTCAACCCATACACATTTCAAGAGAGGTATCAAAACATCACCAACAAGAATAAGTTCAATGATATTTGTATAGATCATCATTTGCTGATTACTTTGCAAAATTTCTGGTAAACGTAATCCAACAATAACTTTTTCTGAATATGATTCTTCACTTAATCCCAAACTTTGAGCCAAGAATTTACTAAATTTAACTTTACTGACATCATCTTCCAATTCAATTTTGACTAATCTTCCTTGTTCAATTTCGCAAGATTTAAATGGATGCGTATAAAAAGTCATTAATTGATCATTTATTTGTGATAAATTAGTAATGATTAAACTTTCTTCAAATTTATCTGTATACTCGACATCATAAAAATAATTTATAGTTAATCGAATTGTATCAAACTTTATTTTACGATTATTTGAAGGAATTTTAATTTGATTCAAGTTTTCAACAAAATTTACTTCTTTTTTATTAAATCCTAATTTTTGAGCTTCTGCAATACTGTCAAATGAAATTTTAAATGGAAAATATTTACAATTAATATTTAAAGTATTTCCATCAAAATATACTAGATAAAATATAGAGTCGTGACTAATTGTATATTCATTCTTTGCATCGTTATAGTAAAAATATTCATAACTTGTATGTAATGTGCTCTTACTATATTTAATATTTGAGTTGTTATAAAATGGAAAATTATTGTATACAAAAGTGAAATCGGTCAGAGCAACTTGCCATTCACCTTCCAAGTAAATTGGATTTTGAAATTCAACATTAAATTTATCCGCTTTATTATTTGGATCAGTAAGAAGACAACTATTACTCGCTAGATTTATGTAAAAATCTTTATTCATTTATTTTTCTAAAATGTATTGATAAATGTGTTTTGGTATCTTTACTAAATTTAATTAATTTTCCACTATCACCACGAAAGTAGTGGGATACCGGCCTCTAGCTCAGAGGCCATCTAGCTCATATACCCCCCCGGCAAATTTTTTTTTCTCTGAGTTTAAAAGTACAAATTTTTTAGAACAAAGGCAATGACTCATTCAAGGTCATTTAAACGAAGACCATGACTCATCAAAAAATTTCAAGGTCACTTAAACAAAGACCATGATTCATTCAAGGTCATTGGATGACTCATCAAATTTTTGAACGTCATTGAAACAAAGACCATGACTCATAAAAAAAATTCAAGGTCATTCAAAAGTAGGTCAAGGTCATTGGTGAGTCGTCAAAATTTTTCAAGGTCATTCAAAAGTAGGTCAAGGTCATATTATTTTTAAACATTTTTAAATTTTAATTTACTACTTATTTTTATAAGTAGTATATATTTTGTAAATTTATTTTATTATTAATATTATTATTATAATTATTATTATTATTATTATTAACATTATTACTATATAATGAAAACCAAGACATACAATAAATGTATTATAAAGAGATAATTCTACTATAGTAGTATTGTCGAAGAGCTTTATTCAAAGCCCATTCCACATACTTTCGATATCGGGCAGCGCAGCAATGACATCCATCACCACAGGGGTATTCGGGTTCCATATCTTTTGACAAATTGTTTTGTTCGATATCCCATAGGAACTCATCGATTACAGTAAATATCCATATTGATGTATGATTGAATATCAAGTCTGGAATTATTGATGCTGGCTTATCCATGATTCCATGTATTTCGGGATAATAGAATTCCAGACGTTCTTTAATAACTTTAAAATAATCATCTAAAAAACAAGTAATAATAATAATAGTAATAATAAATTACCATAATGTTTAATTTCATTCATTACTTGAACTGCGCTCGGTACAATCATTTTAATGATAAAAATTGAAATAACAATTACTTTTATACTAATTTAGACACACACACATACAAATCTTTAGTTATAAACAATAAATATTAATTTATATAGATTTGAAAATGATTAAAGAAATTTTAATAATATTATTAGTTTTTAATATGGTCAACTCAATTGTTGTAACCGTTCAAGGTAAAAATTCAACAAGATGTGTATGTCCTAATACAGCAGTATTGATGCATATTTTGTATATGATAGATAGGCCTAGATATTTGAAAACTCCAGTCAAAAGATTATCTGAAAGAATGAGTAATTTAGAATTCCGATTTGAACATACATATGAGACTTTAAAAAGAGCTAAAAACGAATTATATGATGATATTAAATATTTAAATAAGACCATTGGTTTTATCAAAAATGAATTAAGAAAATCTATATTAGAATTGAAAGAAAATCGTAAACTTAATGAAGAAATGATGAATCAAGTTCAATATAGTATAAAATTTTATTCTAATAAAACAACTGATCAGTTCAATCGTATAATGAAATTACAACCAGTTAACAGTGGTGGCAACAACTTGAAAAAAGTTAACAGTGCCAACAAATCATCATTGCCATTTCCATTATATATTTTTACATATTTTCTTAGTATTGCATGATTCTGATTGGTCGAATAGAGTATAAATAAGCTTACACTTTGAAATAATTTTATAAAATGCCAGAAACTAAATTTTTTATAACTTTGTTGAATGAGCTGGTCTCTAATAATAGTGAAGAAGATGAAATCATTAAAAACATGAAATTTATGGTAAACCGTACCGAGAAAATCGTTGAAGACATCCCATTCGATTATGAAAAAATTCTCAATTTGCCAACATTGGAGAGAAAGAAGGCATTCCAATCATTATTTAGTTACATGTTCGATGAAAATAATAAATGGATGCGAATAATAGTAGGATTAATGTAAATGAAACACATGATATTAAAATCTGGATCCAACTATGAAAATTATTTCCAATGGTCAATAGAGGTATATTACTTTATATTGTTATTAATTTATTATTATTTAGGTGATAGAAACAAAAATTGATCCGTGGGTAGAAACAAACGGTGGATAGACAGCGATTATTCAAGTTGCCGCAGAGGCCAAACGCTCTGATATTTATATCGAAAATTGCAAATTTTTATTAAAACTATTAACTGAAGCATCTGTTTTATATTTATGTAACAAAGTTTATCGTAGATTTTAATAAATATTTCTTTGTTATTATTATTATTATTAATAAAAACTACATTTTTAAAGATTTATTGATTATTACATGTACATTCTTCATCACCACAAGATTCTATCATAATATTTTCTATAACATAATCAATACAATTCTTAAATTCGGTAGGCTCATCTTTAATAATTTCGGTAGTAGCTTCTTCAACATTAACATTATCATCAATAATTTCTTCAGAATCATTAATAATTTCAGTATCTCCATCATTAACATTATCATCACTCTGACATTCAGAACCGAATTCTTTACTCAATGCTTCAACTAGAGTCAACATATCTCTAATTTTGTACACCGGTTATTTCTTCGAGTTTATCAAACAAAAAGTTTATTAAATATTCTAAACAAAATTAATTAATTATTTTATATTTTATATTTTACCTTTTTCAGACATCATTTTAAAACTATTTTAAAACTACTTATAATTTTGTTTATAGAATAACAAAGAAAACATTAATACATTTATTAAACACTAAACACTATACATTAAAATAATTGTGAAAGTCTAGCAGTAACAATTTTCCAGATTGGAGAAAGCACATCATTTTGATCAGCTTTATATCCTTGGATTGTTATTGTTATATACCAGTTTTCCTGTTCTTTGAATCCTATTTCTGTAAATGCATCATAATATCTGGTATATTGACTGGTGAAGAAAGCATTTTCATTGCATTTTAAATTGGAATTGATCTTTTTGAACGTATTATCAATATCCTTGATATCTAACATTGAGAGAGTCCCAGCAAGAGATTGAAATTGAGTTTTATTGAGTTTGACTGGATTTGTCAATTGCATATTGATAGGCTCCTTTAAAAAATACATTTTATAATTGTGGAACATCTAAACTGGTTGGACACTTATTTTCTTGGTCATGTTTGATTTATGATCTTTATAAGGTGGTGACGCACTTTTATACGCTTGACAGATAATGATTAACCAATCAGAATCATGCATGATCACAAAGACAATGCAGGATAAGTGCATGATATATATATAAAATGTATTATTAATATCCCGTGTTTTATTATTATCATTATTATCAATATTATTATTATTATTATTATTTTAATAATCATGATTTTTATTATTGTTATTATTATTATTATCAATATTATTATTATTTTTATTATTATTATTATTATTATAATTATTATTACTACTATTACTATACTAATAAAATTATTATTTTTATTATTGTTACCACCATCAAAAAAAAACTATTACTACCAAAAACATTTATTATTATTATTACCAAAATAAAGCTAACAAAACAAACAAAAATAAAATACAAAACATTTATTACCAACACTAAAACTACCAAAACAAACAAAAATAAAATACATTTATTTTCTTAAAAGTCTCATTTTTTGCAAATTTCTTATTGAATTTGTAATATTCCATTCCACATAGCGTTGATATCGGAAATCACAGCAGCTACACCCAGAATGCAGGGGTATTCCGTTTCCATTTCCTTGACCATTCGGTTTATTTTATTGTCCCAAAGAGCTTGCTTAATCAGATCGGAAATCTCGATTCTTGTTTCATTGAATATTAGCTGTTGATGCATTGACGGCTCTTGATTCTTCAAAATCTCCTTTATTTGAGGATAATAATAAATAATACTATCAATTATCATTGGGGCATATTTGTCTAAATAAAATATAAAAAATGAAATAAAAATGATAAATTTACCGTATTCAGCAATATTTTTCTTTGGCATAGCATACATAATGGTATAATATTTTAAAAATGAAATCAAATGAATAAGCAAGTTGTTTTGATCAATCATTAGCCAATCAGATATCGACCAATCCGGTGATTTCATTTTATATGTCACAAACAATATTTTTGTATTCTAGATTTCGCACCCCAATATGACTATTTTGCCACTAGCAAACACGTTAACACACATTGGGTTGTATTTTAAAAGCCTCAGTGCAGGAAATAATTCTGGCTCGAACATGCAAAGGCATTTTGTTGACATGTTGTATAGATTGATAGATTGTCCTATATCCATGGTAACGTAATTGACTGTATTTTAAGATCCTTTATTCTATATTGTAATTTATTGACATCTAAAGGTTTCTCACATCCATGATTCTGCATTTGCCGGATTTGAAAAATATTATAGGATATTTTCCACTCCTATCTACAATTTGCTGTGGTTTACCATTTGGAAACGTCATTTTTGATACATCGAAAGTTCCTTTATAATTTATATTTGATAACATAATTAAAAAATAATGAAATATTAATCTATATATATGATTTTTAGGAAGAGTTCATTAAATCATATAATATAAACAAAAACCTATAATTATACAAATTAATAATGGAATTAAGAAATGATGCGGTATATCAAATCGTCGGCCCAAGTGGTAGTGGTAAAACTATGTTTGTGTGTAAATTACTGAAATCTAATTTATTTCAAACAAAATTCAACAAGATTTATTGGCATAAGGGTGCAAATGAAGAACATGGATTAACTCAAGATAATTTCTGTAAATTGAAAAACATGAAAATAGTAAAGGGATTTGATAAAAACTGGTCAAGTCGATTAAGGAAAGGTGATGTCATTATTATTGATGATTTGTATCAGGAAGCAAATAAAGAAAAGGATTTTAATAATTTATTCACAAAAATCAGTCGACATGTTGGAGTTACTGTGATCTTTATTACTCAAAATCTATTTCATCAAGGTGGTGCACATCGAACAAGGAATTTAAATGTTCATATTTAGTTATTTTCAAGAATCCTAGAGATGCAACAGTTATTGATTTTCTTGCTCGACAAGCATACCCTAATAATAGTAATTTTCTTATCAGTGCATTTCAAGATGCTACAAAATCACCACATGAATATATATTTCTTGATTTCACACAACAATGCAATGATGATTTACGGATAAAAATAGATATTTTCAATAAAGAAGGTGCCATGGTATATAAACAAAGTGCAAAACTTTGACATATAAAAATGTTTATGAAATCCAGGCCTAAAAATATCCGAAAACTTAGACAAAGTATAAAAAAGACAATAGAGAAGCATGTTCCACCAAAAACCAGTTATACACCATCTAAAAAACTAATAACCGAGAATTACGCTGCAATGAATCTAATTTCGAAAAACATTATTAAAAAGAGTAAGAAAACAGTTAAAATTGTAAAAAATCGTAGGAGTTTCCCATATTTTAATGCATTGTTAAAGGCTTCGAGTATGAAAAGAATGTCTATTTTACAATCATTTCAACTTTTGTTGTCGATGATTTACTCAAATTCTATTAAAGTAGTCAGAGGTAAAATTAAATCAGTAATTCTAAAAACTAGATTGAATAAACATCGTAAGCCTTTGTTATCACTAGTAAATAATAAAATCGTAAGCAAATGAGAAAAGTCATATATAAACAACAAGGTGGTTTTATTGGAGCAATGTTACCATTAGCATTATCATTATTATCACAATAAACGATGGGGCAATCATTACCTAATGTTAAATTAAAATTTAAATCATCTTGTTGTAATGGAGAAGATTTGGACGAACCCAGAAGACGAAGCAGGTTTCGGTGGAGTGGCAAAGTTAAGAAAAGACTCCCGAATTCGAAAAAGGAAACGCAAAAGTGGTTGTCAGATCAGCTTGCGTACAGTTTAAACAAACGAATGTGGAAAAGATTTCCAACAAGAGCTTATAAGACATTCGGTATTAATGATTTATGGCAAATGGATTTGATCGAGATGATACCGTATTCGCGGTGTACCAACAAAGACAAAATCTGCAGAGGAAATATCTAAAGCAATTAACTCAATGTTTAAAAATGGGCATCCAGACAATTTGCAAACCGATTTAGGTATTATTTTTTTTTTATTTTATTATTTTTTTTTTTTTTATTATTATTATTATTTTATTATTATTATTATTATTATTATTATTATTATTATTATTATTTATTTTTTATTATTATTATTAATATTATTATTATAGGCAAGGAGTTTTACAATAGTAAAGTTAAGCAAATCCTGGATCGTCTCAAATAAATCATTATTCTGTACATTCTCAATACAAGCCGCACATGTTGAAGATTTAACAGGACATTGAGGGATAGATTGAAGAAATATTTCGTGCATCAAGGTAATAAAATATGGATAAATGTATTACGAAATACTTGTTAGTTATAATAATTCATCACATCGAGGTCTGAATGGTTTGAGACCCGTAGATATCAGCTCAAAACACGAGTACAGTCTAAAAAGTTACTATTACAAAACCAAAATATAAAGTTGGTGATCACGTTAGAATTAGTAAAATATCTGCTTCACCTTTCATCAAAAATTTCGATAGTAATTGGAGTGATGAGGTATTTCAAATTACTAAAATTAATACTAAACAGAGTCCTGTAATGTATGTTATTAAAGATAGTGATAACAATGTAATACAAGGGAAATTCTATGAACAGGAATTACAAGTTATTTCCAAACCTACAGTGTTCAGAATTCAGAAAATATTGAAAACTAAAATGGTGGGTAAGGATAAACAATACTATGTCAAATGGCATGGATATCAAAAACCCTCATGGATATCATCAAAAGACCTAGTAAAATGAGTAATAGTTGCCCACTAATCCATCCGGAAAATCAAGCAAGTAAATTTATGGTTGATCTTCAAAATCCCATTTATTTACATGGAAATTTGGAAGTTGCTTTGCAAGACTTTACATTTGTGTACAATACATTCCATTTTATAGTCATTGTAAAATCGGATTCAAGAAGCGTGTTCCCAAAACCTGTAGTGGTATTTTCTCAATCAATAATTTTGAACGATATTGTCATATTCCAAATCAGATTTTAGATGAAAATAGTGGCATGTTTTTCAAAGATGGATTGAATGTTAGTTGTGATTTTAGCCCATTTACAATAAAGTTTGAAAGTATTGAGGATGCCAAGCGAATGGGTTGTGATAAGCTCAGCATTGTTGTTCCTGGAACTGAATACCTAATACGTTTCAAAACATTTGATGAGAAAAGTGTAACGATCGAAAACATCAAAATATCTGTATTATATATTAATGAGGTGGAAGATACATTTACATTTACTAATGAATTATATATTGAACACTTGAAGAATTACATAATATATTTCATTAATTGTTTACATATATTTAAAACTATTGAATATCTTAAAGATGGAATATGCAAATTCAGTCTGAATAATAACATTTGTGAAGTTACATTTGATAAAAATTTGGCTAATACATTGGGATTAGATAATCAAACATATAGGGCAAGTGCTTTTGGTGTACGCAAACCAAAAATAATAAAACTTCATAGGCAAATGTTCATATATACTAACATCATCGATCCTATAATTGTTGGTGATTCTTTGGTTCCTCTATTGAAATCTGTTTGGGTTGATAAACATGACCAGGATGAAGTTGTCAATATAAATATCGATAATCCCATGTACTTACCGGTATCAACATCATGTATAAACAATATAGAAATAAATATTCGTGATGATAGCGGTAAATTTATTGAATTTAGTAAAGATACAAAAACTCATTTGACATTACATTTTCGTAAATTAGATGGCCAATAACGATATTATTAGTATGTATAGTGGTAGCCAAAGTGGTAGTGAATTACCGTATTTTATTGGTAAACAGTATGGATCATGATGGTTGAGAACAATTGGTAGATTTGCACTTCCTATTCTTAAACGCATTGGTAGTTTTGGCATGAAAACTGCTAAAGATGTGATAATGAATGAGCAGAAAATATTACCATCGCTGAAATCAAATGCATTATCAGAGTTAGGGAAAGTTCTACCTAGTGTTGCAGGTATGTTTCAAAAACCCGAGGCACCGGCTCAAAAACGTAAAAGACATCATAAACATATAAACAAACGAATGAAAGAACATGGAACTATATTTCAAAAATGATTTGTGGTAAATCTGAATTGTGTTTATTTGATGGACCATCTCCCCAAGCAGTAATTGAAATGGGGGCCTTTGAAGATGTATTCCCGATAGAATTCTATTATGGATAGTAGAACCGATATTGAATTTTATATTAATGGTTCTCAAACTGAATATCTAGATTTGAATGATACATTGTTAACTGTTCAGATCAAAGTTGTAGATAAAGATAGAAAACCGTTGGGTGAACCTAGTGATGTAATACCAAACAATTTCTTGTTTCATACGCTTTTTAAAGATGCAGTTATCGGATTTAATAATATCAAGATTGAGGGTGGTAACAGTACATATATTCACAAAGCTCTAATCGAAACTATTATAAATTACAATAGTGATACTAAAAATACATGTTTAACTCCTATGGGTTATGGTAGTGATGACGATAGGAAAAAATGGATTAAAGGCTCGAAATTATTTACCATGTGCTCATCATTACAACTCGATTTTATGGATCAACCGAAATATTTACTCCCAGGTGTTAATGTACACATTAGATTGAAAATATCTGATTCGGCATTATCACTAACAAGTGCTACCACAGCACCGATTCTTCAATTAGTTGATGCAAAATTATTGGTGAGAAGAGTTTGGGTTGAGCCCTCTGTATTAGCCGGTCATCAATTGGGGCTTAATTCTAAGCATGCAATATATCCATTGAAAACAAAGGAAATTGTTCAATTTGCTATTGCTAAAGGTTCAGCTTCTTTCTATAAGGAACAAATATTTGGAGATAGAAGAATGCCCAACTTTATATTGGTAACATTCCAAAGTGAATCTCAATATAATGGATCCTACTTAATATCGAGCTCAATTTTCAAAATTTTGGAGTAACATCGTTAACTTTATCGAAAAATAGTGATTATAGAGAAACATATACTCAAGATTTAGATAATGATAATTATTGTGCTACATATATGCAGAGTATAGTAAGAAATATGGGTTATTTGGATAAAAACGTTAATTGTGATATAACTCTTGAAGATTTTAAAAGCAAATATCCATTCTTCACCTTTGTTTTGGCCCCTGATTTTGATTTAAATCAGAGTCAATTACCTCAAAATGGTAATTTACGATTAGATATAAAGTTTGCTAAAGCTACAACTGAACCGGTACATGTTGTAATATATGGAGTATTTGAAAATGATGTTCAAATAACTGCAAACAGAACTGTGTTGGTTTGAACGAACATTGTTGGTTTGAATGGTATAAATGTATAGAGAATTTATGATAATTTGTCATGGAGTAAGTTTTTAAATGTATTATTATTATTATTGATGTAGTTCTGTTCAGGTCTATCGAATTGGAAAACAAATACTAGGACATGAATTTTTAGGGGTTTTTCCTTTTGATAAAATTCCATATTTACGTAATAATCAAGCCATAATCGTCAATACTCAATCATCTCATCTCGGTGGAGAACATTGGTTAGCAATATATATGAAACCTAGCAAGATATTTGTATTTGATCCTATGGGTTTCTATTAGGTTGGTTATTATCCAAGAGATTTGATGATTAATAAATGTATTAATGTTTTATTGTTATTGTTATGTTTTAACTATTAATATTCTTATTTATTATTATTATTATTATTATTAATATCATTTTTATTATTATTATTATTATTATTATTATTATTATTATTAATATTATTTTTATTATTATTATTATTATTATTATTATTATAATTATTATTATTATTATTATTATTTTTATTAATATTATTTTTATTATTATCATTATAAATATTATTATTATGTGTTTAATTAATTAAAGAAAAGCTAAAGCATTATCACAAAGACAGTGCATGATAAGTGCGTGATCATCACATGATAAGTGCATGCATACACACTGAAGACTGAATAAAGAAAACACATGCAAACTCAATGTATGTGATTTACAAAGAAAACACATACAAACAAAAGTATGTATGTGATTTTACAAAGAAAACATGTCTAAAAATCTCTCATCTATATGTGTGCATTGCTTAAATGTGATTGGCTAAATCCTGAAAATATTATTCTCTTTATAAACATTGACAATTTCCAAAGTTGTCACAATTAATTCAAAAAAATTTATCAATTTTCAAATATTCACTCGCGCGATTTCAAAAATCTATTCAAAATGGAGAATTCAAGAATTTTACGACAATTGTTGGCCGATGAAAATGGTAAATTATTATTTTTTAATTTATTTTCTTTTATTATTCTATTTTTCTAGATTGGTTTAATATAACCGAATCCAAAATTGACGGTGTTAACGAATTTGTTCCTGGTAATATTAAATTTTATTATTATTTATTTTAATATAATTTTAGAAAATGTTTCAATTGAGGAAATTATTTTAATAGAAGATAGAGATGATTCTGATATCGGTAATTTATTTATTTAATTATTATTATTATTAATGTTTTTCAGAAATTATTAATGTTTCTGAGGATATCGATGAAAATATTCATTCAGCAGCGACAGTAGATTTGGACGAAACATTTATTGATAATGCCCCCGTTTCTGGGGAAGATGAGATTTCGATGTATGCCCCCATTTCTATGGATGCCCCCGTTTCTGGGGAAGATGATGTGATTTCATATAAAAAATGTAAGATTTTTATTATTTTTTTAATATTTTTATGAGTATAATTTATCATTAATTTATAAGAATATTTTTAATGAGTATAAGTTAATAATATGTAAAGTATTATAATATAATACCTTAAATATTATTAATTTATAATAGAAATATCTGATTTGAAATAGAAATATGATTTGAAATAATTGATTTGTAATAAGAATAAAAATATTTTTTTAATGAGTATAAGTTAATAATATGTAAAGTATTATAATATAATACTTTAAATATTATTAATTTATAATAGAAATATCTGATTTGAAATAGAAATATGATTTGAAATAATTGATTTGTAATAAGAATAAAAATATTTTTTAATGAGTATAAGTTAATATTATGTAAAGTATTATAATATATTACTTTTAATATTATTAATTTATAATAGAAATATCTGATTTGAAATAGAAATATGATTTGAAATATTAATTTTTATAAATTATTTTACGAAATGTTATTCAAACATGTGATTTATAATAGAAATATGAATTTAAATATGTGATTTATTTTTATAATAGGAATATGTGATTTATTTTTATAATAGAAATATATGATTTATAATACGAAAATGAATATATGATTATAATAAGAATATTAATTTTTATAAATTATTTTACGAAATGTTATTCAAACATGTGATTTATAATAGAAATATGAATTGAAATATTTGATTTATTTTTATAATAGAAATATGTGATTTATTTTTATAATAGGAATATGTGATTTGTTTTTATAATAGAAATATATGATTTATAATACGAATATGAATATATGATTTATAATAAGAATATTAATTTTTATAAATTATTTTACGAAATGTTATTCAAACATGTGATTTATAATAGAAATAACGGATTTATAATACGAATTGAAATATTAATTTTTTAAAATATTTACATAATTATCATCATTTATATATTATTATTTGATTCATATATGATATAAATAATAATAAACATTTGATAATAATTACATATTTATCAGGTCGATTGTATAAAAACTATTGCCAATCTGGAATTGGTCATAACTCTAAATGCCATACGACTATGGAAAGTTACTACGGTCATAGATTCTATGGCATTGACTTTTTTATTTGCCCTAAATGCGATACTGCCCAAGACATTGAATATCTAGAGTTTTATAAGAAACACTCTAGCCATTTAAATCAATTTAAAATTAATAAAAAGGCATTATTTCAAATGATTAATGCGAAAAATGTTATTAATAATAATTACACAAATAATACAAAGATTACTAAAACCATAAACAATAATACAACTGTTACTAAAAAATCAAAAAGACCTGCTGATAAAATCGTGTCGTGTATCCCTGCTAAAATTAAAAAAATAGAAATCATCATTAGTGATGACGAAACTGAATATAATCAAATAGGGGGTTCTGTAAATAATGAAATAAACGATGAACCTGAAATAGAGGTTGACTTAAGGGGTTCCCGTAAAAATATTCGATTTGATTTAGAAAATCAAAACATTGTTCAAATCGCATTAACGGATAAACTTGTAAATAAATTACAAAATGAAATAAAGAAAATGGGATCTGTAAAAGTCCAGTTTACAGTTCTCATTCAATTTGAAAAAGATGGGGAAATAAAAGATAATTTCTTTTCAAATAGCGCGAGTTTCTTTTCCGATAGTTTTCTTGCTGATGGTGTGAGTCGGTTAAATGAGAAAATCGAAAAATTCACATATTTAGGAAGTGGGTGGCGCGTAGTTAAGATTCGCAAAATCGATTTTATTTTAACCGCGTATTATCCTGTAAGTCGATTAGCTGGACATAGTTTTATCCCTACACCGGAATCTCTAGTAGGTAAAAAGGCTATTGTAAATGTTAAAAACACAGATCATTCGTGTTTTATATATAGTGTTTTATCAATTTTAAAGCGTGATATAGTTTTAAAGAATAGGGAGCTTGTTTCTTCTTACACTACTTTTATGGATGAATTGAATTACGATCCAATTACTGATTGTCCAATGAGACTCTGTAACATACCCAAATTTGAGAGAAACAATAGCGATTTAAATTTGGCAATCAATGTCTTTGAATATAACAACACCCTTTCTAAACAATTGAATGACAGTGATTATGTACCTCATCATCCTCACCTTGTCTTAATTCATCGAACAAAGGTTATCGGTGGTAACCCGATTAATCTTTTATTATTACAAGACGGTGATAATTATCATTATACCGCCATTTTTAATTTAAATAGACTGCTGAATTGTCATTCTAGTAGTGAATGTAACACCAGAATTCGTGTAAAATGGTGTCCCCATTGTTTAAACGGTTTTTATTATGATACAACCTTTAAGGCACATGTTGATTTGTGCGCTAAAAATCAAATAGGAACAACCCTATACACGCTCCCTGAAAATAAAAACTTGATATTTAAAAACTATTCTAAAATGATTACCCCACCATTCGTAATTTATGCGGATTTTGAGGCTGTTTTGCCTAAAGATGTAAAACATCATCAAATACACATGCGATATCAGCAGGCTTATTATTAATAAATAATTACACAAATACTACACAATATTTCAGTTTTATAGGCTTGGAATGTGTATTGGAATTTTTAAAGAAAGTAGAGGAAATTGCTGTCACAATTGTCCTACCATATTATGAAAATCATGGTAAAAAACCTATGAATAATCTTACTTCTAATGAGGAACAGCAGTTCATCGCATGTAGAACTTGCTATCTTTGTAAAAAACTTATTAGAAATAAGGTTAAAGACCATGATCATTTTACAGGTCAGTATCTTGGTGCTGCCTGTCGTAACTGTAATATAAATAGGAAAATAAGCAAACAGTTACCTATCGTCTTTCATAATTTGAGAGGATATGACCTTCATCATATTTTAAAGTATGGATTGAATGAATTTCCATCTTGGAAATTAAATATCATTCCTACAACAACTGAGAAATTCATATCTTTGATTGTAAACATTAATAAATTGGCTGTTAGATTTATAGATAGTATGCAATTTGTAAATTGCTCTTTAGCCAAGGCTGTGAAAACTCTTACTGATCTACCTCTAACTTGTTCTGCTTTTGATGGTCTTATAGTTAAGGCAAAGGGTATCTTTCCTTATGATTTTGCAGTATCACTAGAGGTTCTTGAATCGACTTATGAACTACCTCCAAAATGGGATTCTGTATCTGATGATGAATATGCTACCGCCCAACTAATTTGGACACAGCAAAATTGCTCTACAATGTTAGACTATATGTTAACTTACCTAAAATTAGACGTATTCCTCCTTGCAGACTATTTTCAGCTATTTCGCGCAAAGGCTATTGCTTACAATGGTTTAGAACCTCTGAATTTTTATGGAATTCCTGGAATGTCATGGGCGTCCGCTCTCATGACATTAAAGGAACCCATAGAACTTCTGCAGGACATGGAAATGTTTAATTTCTATGAGGGTGGAATACGGAGTGGGTTAACATTTGTTAACAAACATCATGTTGCAAGTTCTGAAGATACAGAACTCTTGTATATCGATATTAATAATTTATATGGTTGGGCACTTAGCCAAAACCTTCCGTATGGTGATTTTGTTTGGGTGCATGATAATCTGAATGATGTGCTGAGTGAATGTGTGAATGCGAATATTGAATTCCTTCCGTATGGTTATACAATGGAAGTTGACATCAATATCCCTGAGCGTGTGCATCAGTATTTGAATGACTTTCCGCTTGCTCCGGAAAAAATGTGCCCGCCCAATTCAAAAGTTGAGAAGTTAATGCTCACGCATTACAGTAAGAAGAACCATGTTCTTCACTGGAGACTTCTCAAGCTGTATATAGAATTGGGTGCAGAAGTTGAGTGTATTCATAGGGCAATTAAATTTAAACAAGCACCTATTTTTAAAGAATATTTACAAAGAAATACAGATTTACGCTCAAACTCAAAGTGCGAGCTTCATAGAGATTTGTATAAATTATTTAATAACAGTTTATATGGGAAGTCCGTTGAGAATTTGAAAAAACGGATGAATTTGAGGCTATGCAATTCAGCTGAAAAGATGATTGTATATGCTTCAAAACCGACTTTCAAAAAGTCCATTAAAATAGTGGATGATTTGATTGCTGCTCATCTGAACAAAGATTCTATATGTTTAGACAGACCTAGCTACATTGGCCAATCAGTACTAGACCTGTCTAAGCTGCGGATGTACCAATTACAATATAATGAATTGGCAAAATATAGATCAGAATTTAACTGTGATATTAATATCGTTGCCGGCGACACTGATTCGTTTTTTCTTGAGGTTAAGCACTGTAAGCTTGACATTCTTTTGCCGGCAATGATAAGAGACAGCCTTTTAGATACATCGAATTACGACCCGGCACATCCCTTATACTCGAGAAATTAGATTCCGTGATCGGAAAATTTAAAGATGAAAGTAAAGGTCTCGGGTATAAGGAGTGGGTTTTCTTAAGACCCAAGTGCTATAGTTTATTAGACAAATCTGATACAATGAGGGTTAAGGGGGTGAAGTTGTTGGGGACTGACATCAAACATCAGTCTTATTTGGATTGCTACAATAAAAACGTAGTTTTCACAGTACCTCAAAGTAGGATAGGGACGCGGAACCATCAGCTGTACACATTTAAAAACAGTAAAATCGCTTTGAGTAATAACGATGATAAGCGATTATGGGTGGGGAAAAATACAGTATCAATTTGGGCATTATTTTGGGGTTGATGCAATAGATAATGACCAAGTTAATTTTTTGGATGAACCGCTTTTCGGTGGTTCGAGCCCCAGTTTTGATGACTCTACGAAATCAGCGATAATGGACAGCTTTTCGATGGTTTTAACAAAGATAACATTGATATGTTTTTAAAAACTGTTTTTGTTAATTTGGAAACTTATTTATTTAGAAAACTTGTAATAGTTTTCATTTTTATTATGAAATTTAGATATAATTTTTTTAAATTTAAATTTTTTATAATTTACATTTTTATAATATTATTATTATTATTTCATGCAAAAGCCGCAGCGTGACGAAACGCGAAATATTACTTTATAGATGTTTTAAATGTAAAAACACTATATATATATTTTAATGTATTTATAATTAATTCTTTGTTTTTATGTAGTTGTTTTTGTTTTATGTAGTTGCTTTTTGTTTTTATGTAGTTGTTTTTATATAATTGTTTATTATATATATATATATATATATATATATATATATATATTTTAATATTATTATTATTATTAATAAAATTAATAATAATATCATTAATAAAAGTTTTATAAGTATTTATAAGTATTAATATTAATAAAAGTTTTTAAAAGTAAAAATAATAATAATAAAATTTTTATAAGTAATAAATATAGTAATAATAATATTAATAAAAGTTTTTAAAAATCTTTAATAATAATAATAAAATTTTTATAAGTAATAAGTATATTAATAATAATAATAATAATAATTAAAGTTTTTATAAGTATTAATAAAATTTTATAAGTAATAAGCATATTAATAATAATATTAATAATAATTAAAGTTTTTATAAGTATTAATAAAATTTTTATAAGTAATAATAGAATAATAAAAGTAATAATAATATTAATAATAATAATAATAATATTATAAAAAGTTTTAAAAGTATTAATAATAATAATAATAATAATAAAATTTTATAAGTAATAAGTATATTAATAATAATAATAAAATTGTTATAAGTAATAAGCATATTAATAATAATATTAATAATAATTAAAGTTTTTATAAGTATTAATAAAATTTTTATAAGTAATAAGTATATTATTAATAATAATAATAATAATAATAATAATAATAATAATAATAATAAAATATTAAATATTAATAATAATAATTAAAGTTTTTATAAGTATTAATAAATTTTTATAAGTAATAATAAAATAATAAAAAGTAATAATAATATTAATAATAATAATATTAATAATAATAATAATAACAATAATAATAATAAAATAAATTTACAAAATATATACTACTTATAAAAATAAGTAGTAAATTAAAATTTAAAAATGTTTAAAAATAATACGACCTTGACCTACTTTTGAATGACCTTGAAAATTTTTGACGAGTCACCCAATGACCTTGAATGAGTCATGGTCTTTGTTTAAATGACCTTGAGAAAATTCGATGACTCACCCAATGACCTTGAATGAGTCATGATCTTTGTTTAAATGACCTTTCAAATTTTGATGAGTCACATAATGACCTTGAATGAGTCATGATCTTTGTTTAAATGACCTTTCAAATTTTGATGAGTCACCCAATGACCTTGAATGAGTCATAGTCTTTGTTTAAATGACCTTGGGAAAATTTGATGACTCGCCCAATGACCTTGAATGAGTCATGGTCTTTGTTTAAATGACCTTGAAAATTTTGATGAGTCACCCAATGACCTTGAATGAGTCATGGTATTTGTTTAAATGACCTTGAAAAATTTTGATGAGTCATGGTCTTTGTTTAAATGACCTTGAATGAGTCATTGTCTTTGTTCTAAAAAATTTGTACTTTTAAACTTAGAAGAAAAAAATTTTTACCGGGGGTGGTATGTGAGCTAGATGGTCTCTGAGCTAGAGGGCCGGTATCCCACTTCTCACGAATATTAATTTCAATGTTGTTTATAGTTGAAGTTGAAATTGGTAAATACATTGGATTCTTCATTTCTAATTGTACAATTTCCCCTTGTTCATAGTTTTTAACCCAAATAGATTTTAATAGAGGAACTTAACATCTCCAACAGTTATTGGTTCAATAATATTTGAATAAATGAACATTTATTGATGATGATGTAATAATCCTGGAACTTTATTACCAACGATGTCTTTATCACTAAATGTTTGTTTATTTAATCCTACGGTTTTGATTAAATTGTTGTCAAAATATATTTTTGAAATGTTATCTGCAAGTTTTATTTTAACCAATTCATTGTTTTCAATTTTTAGTTCTTTAAACGGAGACGGAATAAATGACATTAAATGTCCTTGTAATTCAGATAATGTGTTTATGAGTAAATTATCTTCAAAATATTTTTCAAATATTGTTTTTTCTTCATAATTTATAATTATCCCGAATTGTTCCATACCACCATTATCTGTAAATTTTGGTAATTTTAATCGATAATGATCATCTTCATTAATGACGGATATAGATTTTAATCCAAAACTAAAAACATGTTGGATGTCAGGGAATGTTACTTTAAATGGAACATGTGGACAGACAATAACCAAGTTCTCATATTTTTCAATAAAAACATCAACAACAGGGGTATGTTTAGGATTTATTTATTCATAAGTTTCATTTTTATTATTTATTTTCAAATATTTTATTTCAGTAACACTCTTCATCGTTTCATAACTTAGGTAAGAAATAACTATAAACGAAAATGTTTTATACACAAAAGTAAAATCAATCAAAGCAACTTCCCACTCACCATCCAAGTAAATAGGATTTTGAAATTCGACATTAAAATCACTAGCTTCATTATTATGAAAAATAAGAGGACAACTATTACTAGGTAAAATCATATAAAACTGGTTTTCTTTCATAATATTTATTTTATTAATTGATTTTCAGATATCCAAGTTGGAGTTTCATATCCATGCCATTTAACATAGTATTGTTTATATTTACCAACATTCTTGAATTTTAATATCTTTTGAATTCTGAATACACTAGGGGCTTTATAATTTGGAGTTCTTCTTCGTAGAACTTTCCACTAGCTTGATTGTTTTCCTCATCCTTGATAAAGTACATTACAGGATTCTGATTCATATAAATTTCTGAGATTTGAAATACTTCATCGCTCCAATTGTTGTCGAAATTCTTGATGAAAGGAGAAGCACTGATTTTACTTATTCTGACGTGATTACCCACTTTATATTTAGGCTTTTTAATGATATAATCAGATTGTTGTGATATCTAATTATTCATATTATTCGTTGAATAAACATCAATTGGTCGCATTCCATTTAAACCTCTATGTGGCGAATAATTTTAGCTATAAATTGCTTTCTATAAAACATTTATTCAGGTTTTATTTCCTTTATATTCGAAATGTTTTTTCAAGCGATCTCTTAGAGTTCGTTTAAATCTTTCCACGTGGGCAGCTTTAAATTGAGAAAATACAGAGTAATGATTTATTCCTTTGATAATTTCTTTAACTTTACTATTATAAAATTCTTTATCTAAAGAATAAATTTAATTTAATTAATTTATTTAATTGCACACCCAAATCAGTTTGTAAATTACGAGGCTTGTCATCAATAAATAATTCCTTGATTGCTTCAGCCATTTCATTGGCCGATTTGGTTTTTGTTGGAATAGCACGAGCGAATCGACTAAATATATCAACACATGTCAAAATATATTTGTATCCCTTATTAATTTTAGAGAATGATATCATTTCCATCAAATCCATTTGCCATAAATCATCAACTCCCATTGTTTTATAACTACGGGTTTTGAATTTCTTCAACATTGGTTTATTTAAACTGTACGCCATTTGCCCAGATAACCAATTCTGAGTTTTTTTCTTTGAATTAACTACTTCCTTCGCCATACTTTTTCGAGATTTTTCATTGTGTTTCGATTTTTGGTTAATGTTTCCTTCATTACTACAACAAGTTGTCAAAATATTTAAATCCAAATTATGTTTATCCTGTAATGAATTCTTGGTACCCATTAAGAAGTTAATGATGAAATTGCACTTATTGCAGATAATACTGTTGCAATTAATGCCCCCCAAAAATCCACCATTTTGTTTATATATTATTTTTCGCATCAGACGACGATTCTTAGTGTTTACTAAAGATAAAAGTGATATTTTATGTTTTCGTAATACAAGTTTTTTAAGTTTAGTAAAGTTTACATTCCCACGAACTACATTAACAATAACTTCAACTAAATCATCTATAACAAATGAAGGAAAATTCTGTAAAATATTCATTCTTTTATTATTAGGAGCCTTCATCAAGGCTTTAAAGTATGGTAGACTACGTTCAACTTTCATATTAAATACATTTTTCATCTAGTTGTTTTGCTTATATTTTAATCCACTTTTTATCTTTAGGAATCTTCTTACTCGTTTTTATTATTTTACGTTTAGTAACCCTTTTCTTTGTAACTTTTTTCTTTGTTGATTTTTAACGTTGAACAATAACTCTTTTAAACGTCATTTCAAGTAATTATTTTCAGATTTCAATTTTGTTTATAAATCGTAACATCTTTCTCATTGAAAATATCAGTTCTAATACGCAATTCATCAGGACATTGTTGTGTAAAGTCAAAGAACAAATATCCGTTGGGAACCTTTGTTGCATCTTGAAACGAAATATTTCTAGTAGTACGTTTTCAAAAATATAATCCATCATGTGTCAATATATTTTCAAGTGGGAAAGTAGTAATACTCGGAATAAAATCCTTGGATTACCATGATTATGTGAAAAATATTAAATCAGAAATAACTATGTTAATAAATTAATAAACATTCTGTTTGAATTTGTTTAATTTATTAAGTATTAAATGTCAAAAGGTAAATCGTGTATATTTAAATATGATTTTATTTTATTATTTAGTTTACCTCTTTGAAGTAATTTTAAAAAAATTCAAGAACTTTATCCAAGAATTAAAAATACGTTGGATTATTGCGCACCAGAGTTTCTAGCAACAAAAATTTACCATTTCACAGGGATTAACATTGAAGAACTTCTCAAGATTCACTTTGACAACATTCAGGGATCTGGTGACCGATGTGTTTCTTGAATCACTGTCATTTGCTGTCACATTTAAAGTAGATTTAGAAATCCCAACATTTCTTCATGATAAACTTAGTGATTTTTCAGTAGCTGCTGAAAAGATGTTGGAGACTTTTGCAGCTTTTTGTTTCTTTACAAATTAAAATTACACATATACATAGAGCCATTAAATATAATCAAAATTCAATATTTAAAAAGTATATAGACACTAACACACAACTTAGAGCACAATCAACCAATGACTTAGATAAAAACTAATATAAACTTTTAAATAATAGCCTCTACAGAAAAACCGTTGAAAATCTTAAAAAACGAATTAATTTAAGATTATGTAATTCTGCAGACAAATTAATTATTTATTGCTCAAAACCAACTTTTCTGAAATCATTTAAAATCGACAATGATTTGGTCTCTGTGTTATTAAATAAGGAATCGGTGTGTTTAGATCGACCGAGTTACATTGGACAAACTGTACTTGATTTATCTAAACTTAGGATGTATCAATTACAATATATAGAGTTAGAAAAATATCGAAAAGAATTCACTTGTGAAATTAATATAGTTGCTGGGAACACCGATTCTTTTTTTCTAGAAATTAAGAATTGTAAGTTAGACATTATTTTATCTGCTATGGTTCGTGATAATCTCCTCGATACTTCTAATTATGACCCAAAACATCTCTTGTATAGTAGGACCCTTGATTCTGTCATTGGAAAGTTCAAAGACGAGAATAAAGGACTTAAATACAAGGAGTGGGTATTCCTTCGTCCAAAATGTTATAGCCTCTTGTCTGAAGTTGAAAGTATCAAAGCTAAGGGTATAACATTGAAGGGTACTGACTTAAAACATAAGTCATACCTAGATTGTTATAAGAAAAATTTAATTTTTTCGGTACCACAAACTTGTATTATCCTAGTAAAAAACATCAATTATTTACAATTAAAAACAGTAAAACTGCATTAACAAATAAGGATGATAAAAGGGTTTGGGTGTGGAAAAATATAAGTTTAGCATATGGTCATTATATGGGAGGTGATCTGGTTTTAGGTAACAGTCCAGAAGAATGTTCGGAAGTTAATGAAGAATATGACGATTATGAAGAACTTTGAATAAATAAATTATTTGAAAATATTCTCGGATATTTTTGATTTGAAATAAAAATTAATCTTTTTTATTTAATCTTTATTGTCAATAAAAATATTTGTATGATTAAAAGTTTGTTATTTTTACAATTCAAAAATTATCGATGATTTTTAATTCTTGTTTACATTGAAAAATTATTAATAGACTTACAATTAAATTTTAAAAAATAAAAATAAATAAATAAAAAAAATGATAATAATAATAATAAAATAAAATAATAATAATAATATAAAATAAATAATTAAATGAAAATAAAACATAATTATTTAATTCACTTCATTAAAACAAACAATTTAATTTAATAATAATATCATTTAAAAATAAATAAAATAATTGACTTGATTAAAACAAACAATTAAATATAATAATAATATAATTAAAATATAAATAAATAATATTATAAATAATATTAATAGTACGACCAATCATAGGCGATTTAAGCCAATTTCAAATTTAAAGTGTTTAGTTTTTGGAAAAGATCTTTCAGAAATAAAACTTGTAGCCACCATATATCATCATGAAGAAAAATGAAATCATCAGTATCCTCTGTCTCAAAAAAAGAAATTATTTCTACCCGCAAATGAATCATTCGGTCAAGAACTTTTCATTTTGAGAGCCATCTTACCTCAGTGTGATAAAGCAGGCCTTTATAATCAGAGTCCATTGCGTCACATAAAGATGCAAAAATTCTTGTTTTGAGTGGGTTCGATTTCACATAATTTACAACTTCACTCATTGCTTGACTTAGTTTTTCAGGAAGAGCTTTTGACACCAACACTTTGCGATGAATCATGTAGTGTACAATTTTAACAATCGGATTTATTTTCATTACGTGAGCGTCAAATCCTTTTTTAAGACCTTGCATCGCTGGAGAGCCGTCATTTGATTCCCATCGATTCAATATTTTTATTGACAAGCTCGAAAATATCTTGACCAGTAGTGGTTTCCTTTAACTACGAGCAAAAGAAAAATTCATTTGTATCGTTTCATTCATGACTATTCGAATATTTCCTATTAGCTGAGCTTTATTGCTGATGTCTGTTGACTCGTCGATTTGAAGCCCCCATACTTTCAGCTTACTAAGAACCATTGCTTCATTCGAAAGAGTCAGAGACCATAGCAAGCACACTGTTAGAGAGTTGTCACTTACAGATGGAACAAAAGCAAACTCAGTGTACTGGTCATTATATTTACGCTTTGCTGGTTTAGTTAGCTTTTGTTTCTTACTTTGTTTTTTCTTCATCCTTTTTGCCCCAATCATATGCTTTCATAAAATATTTGTCCATATTGAGGCTTAAAACTATATTGAATTATTATTAAATGCTTTGAAAAATATCTGTTAAACACTTATATTAGGCCTTGTTAAAACGATTATAAATTATTTTCTAAGCATTAAATATAAAGAATATTTATTTATAAATGTAAAAATTTTAAATTTAAAATATAAAAGCTAAATTTATTATTAGGTAAAATTTAAAGTCAAAAGTTTTGCGTTTTAACACGCAAACGATGGAAATAAAAATCAACGATATTGTTCATTTAGGACAAAAATGTCCAAGTACACAAAAATGACAGAATACCAAGAAATAAAGCTATAATTTATGAGCAATTCTTACAAATGTTGTGTAAATGTTCTTTGCATATAAATCTGTTACATTTAACGCATGTGACAGTGCACCATTTTCGATCAATACACATGTAACAGTCACCACGCTTACATGGAGTCGACGATAGAGAGTCGGCGGCAGCAGTCCTTCTTCTATCTTCTACATACGCACTTATTAAACTGTTACCAAGTTCAATCAGGAATAGCCTTCGTCTATGTGACTTGTTCGCATTCCATTGAGGGTCCACAAGATAGTGCAAGGCAAATGTATTGAATGCTGAGATGTCTAATATATTACAAAAGAATGCCACATGCCATCTTCGACATTTAAACTTTGTAGTATATGTTGCAACTCTTTCGTCCATTGCGTCAACTCCACCTTTTGTAGCATTATAAAAGAGAAGTACGTCCGGTTTATGCTTTGAACCGACATATCCAGTTATTTTGTTATGGGCAGTAGATAAGATATTGACAACGTTGTTCTTTTTAGCAACATAACTAACCAACAAGGCTTTATCTCTACGATCTGCTGTACTTGTTGTTATCAATTCAATAGTAGAAAAAACTTCACGCCCCTGGTACCTCGTCAAATGCTTTGGTATGTCACGCCTCGATGCACGAATGGTGCCTACCATGGTGATACCATTTTGGAACAATCGCTTTGATAAATTCAATGATGTGAAAAAGTTGTCACACGTTACATTTCTTCACTACCATATAGTCTCTGCAACATATCCATTGTTATATTCTCACCGTACGACACTTGCATATCCCGATCATCTTCTTTTCCCATATAAAAACGTAGATTCCAGCAATAATAGTTTTGTGAGTCACAAACAGCCCAAAATTTCAAGCCGTATTTGGATGGTTTAGAGGCTATATATTGAACAAATTTGCAACGTTCACGATAACAGCCTTCCTTTTCTTGTGTCGGGATTATCAAACCGCAGAATACGTCGGATAAGTTTAAATCGATTGAGAGACATAGTATTCCGGAAGATAAAACGTCCATGTTCAGCTGACCACAATTCATTTATACTTTCTCCAGCAGCACGATATACTCCTCGAAGAATGAGAATGCCAAAAAAGGCATTCAACTCATTTAACGAGAGCGCTGTAAATTGGTTGTTATACAACTTTGATCCTTCTCGATTTGTCTCAATCAAAATTGTTTCCATTGTTGCTAAAAGTCAAAAGAATATTATAATTTTATTTAGTGTACATAATAAATTGACTTACATTTTATGAATAGAAAATTAAAGCAGTCTAACACGGAATTTTCCCCAATCCTTTGAGTAGCCCAACGGGTTATATCAGGGGATGGGCGGAGAATGTTTGCTGCGTTTACTCGACCTGACATGCCTTCATTAGGTGTAACCCATACATTTCCATTAGAATTGGTGAATCTATTGATATCATGTTGTTCATGAAGATCAGCTGGATTGATTTCAACTTGTAGATTGTCAGCATCCTCACTTTCAGTATCGTCATAAGACAGCTGTTCTTCTTCATTACTTTTGATTTCATGTACATCGTCAGCTTCCAGCACAACTTCATTATCACTACTGCTACTAGAACTTTCTCCTAGGATAGCACGTAGAGCAAATGCTTTTGCTGCTCGTGGATGAGAACTCATGTCAATTGTGATATGTTTATGTAGTAGCAAACCCTTTACCCTACTAGTATAAATGTTGTATTCTAACACGACACTCACACACTTATAATGAGAGTATGACAAATTGCAGACAAACGCATGAACAAATCCAGGTGAGAAAGATCGTGAGAGAATATTATTATGTGAGACATTCATTGGTTACAATATCAATTGTCAATTGTAAGTGTCACGTGCATTATTACTTGATACCTGAAATGAGGTATTCTAAGTGCATCTGTGTGTGGGGGATGAGTAGAGAGAGACAGACAGAGTACCAATGTCATGAGTGTAAAATGGTATAGTCTGCCTACTTCACAAAATAGACGAGAGCGAATAAGCTAACTAATATGAATGCAGAACTGTTTTGAAGATGTTGGTGAGACGGATACTACATTAAATTTCTCTTGTGTGCGGGCTAAAGCAACTTATGGTCAGAGAGTGGTTAATGGAAGATCATTCCTGCCAAAGTAGAGATGAAGAGATATGTAATCAATGAACTCTATTGTAAGAACTCCATCCGCCATCATGTGATAAACATATCATAGTGTCAGCCAGTCATAATAATTGTTTAAAAAAGTCTGATCAGCTTCATTTTAACGCCAGTATTTGTTGAAATGAGTTAACGCCTATGGCAGAAAATATGACATGAATTGTCAACTGAAAAAGCTAAAAACTAATACACAATGAATTTTGGACAAAAATGTCCATTTTTTCTCAAAACAGAATAACTTGTCATAACTTTTTTATTTTAGTAGTTATGAATGTCTGAATAAAGCATAAAAAATTGACAAAGTCATAGATTCACAAAGTAGGGTGTTTTTCAGTTTCCAAGAAAATGTCACTAAAAAAACAAAATGGACAAAAAATCGTTTGCGGGTTAAAATATAAAGTCAAAAAAACACCATAATGTATTATATAAAATTATGAAATGTGAATGTTGAATATATAAACGAGAAACTGCACGTTAAAATAATGAAACCATAATACTAACTGCGAAGCATGCAGCATTATTTAAAAGGCTAGAGATCATCTATAAAATGATCCTTACATCATGCCTTGCATGAGTTTCAGCTTTGAAAGAATTTGAATCAACCGATACATTCTATTTTAAGGCTTTTTCATTTAAAAAACTTACTTCTTGAGATAATCAATAAAATATATAGTGTCAGCATAAAATGTTTTCACGGCACACAGTTTGCGATACACTGCTCTATAATTATTCAAATTTAATAAATTCCTAATTTATTTTAGCATAATTTAATTTACACGGTGCCTATCCAATTATTATTATTATTATTTATAAAAGACATTATATATTCTACCAAATTTGACGATAAATCACATTTATTTATGGTTCTTATTTATGGTTCTTACGAATTTTCGGCACAGCTTTTTTCAAGGCTGTGCCGAAAATTAGTAACTACCATGAATAAATTTGATTTATAATCAAATAGTATGTATAGAAAGTATAATGTCTTTTATAAATAAAACGAAATTTGAGGTGAAAATTAAAAAAAGTCCTTTTAACATTATTTATCTTTACTTTTGCTAAAGAATGATAAAGAATGGGTATTCTAAATCATTTTTATTGTTGATGATAAAAAAGACCGTTGACAAATTGATTAAAAATCCTAAGGATCCATGTTTTGGAAAGTCTGAGTCTAATTTGTAAAATGAGTGTGAATTGAGTGTTGATCTAAATAATAGTAAAAATGGATATAAAAAAATTGAGCCTAAATATGTGTTAGTATTGCCATACTCTGAAGGTTTTACAAATTATAAAAGGAAGTTAAGTAAACAGATGGGAAATTTTGAGTATAAGATCGTCTCTAATTCGTGTAAGATACGCAATATGTTTATTAATAAATCAAAAACTCCAGTTGGATTGTGTTCTGATCTCGTTTATCAATTTACATGTAATTGGTGTAATGCCACTTACATTGGTGAGACTTCCCGTCATCTCTGTACTCGAGTTCTAGAGCATTGTCGATTGAAGGGCTTGATCAATATTAGTGAGAACAATAGAGGCTGTAAAAGTGAAATAGGAATGTCTGAGTTTAGAATTTTGTTGAAAAGTTTTAATAATTATTGGGAATGTGTGATATGCGAAGCTTTGCTGATAAGGTCATTGGATATAAAGATTAATGTGCAAAGTGCTGTGACTACGAATGTTTTGAATGTTTTTAAATAGTTTACGTATGTTAAATCATGTTTATGTATCGTTTTTAAAAAAAAACATTTTTTTAATATTATTAAAATAATTAAATTTTTAAATTACATTATTTTTTAAAAGTTATAATATAAATAAAAATTATAATATTTATATAAATAAAATTTTAAATTAATTAAAAGTTATTTGAATATATTTTTTAAATATTTATTTATTATAAAATTAAATAATAAAAAATAATTTGTTTAAATTAAATGTTAATTCATAATATTTTTAGTTGGTTTTGTGTACCTGAAGATGACAGTTATGCTGTCGAAATATATCGTACGAAAAGTTTTTTATTGGCGTTATCTTTTAATTTAGCATTATTAATATTATTAATATTATTATTATTATTATTATTATTATTATTATTATTATTATTATTATTATTATTTTTATTATTATTATTAATATTATTAATATTATTATTGTTATTGTTATTATTATTATTATTTGTCAAATTACACCCAGACTTTCCCAGATATGGATCCTTTGGATTTTTAATCAATTTGTCAACAGTCTCTTTTATCATCAACATTATAAATGATTTAGAATACCAATTCTTTATCAACAACTCAACCAATTTATCAACACTTTTTAGCGAATTAAAAAAAGTTGAAGATAAAGGCCACGAACGATAAATCAATCCTTTCATCATATTTCTCTTATACTTAAATTCACAAAAGCTTTCTAGAGAAGTATAAAGACCAGTATCAGTTGGTTTTCTATAAATCTCTGTCTCATAATATTTACCTTTGTGTTGAATTAATAAATCTAAAAACGCAATCGATCACTTTCTCCCTGTTTCCCATGGAATACAATGTTCTTATTTAAACTGTTCATAAAATGCAAAAACATCTCTACATATTTCTGATTTTCAAATACAAAAAAATATCATCCTCATACCTTTTATAAACAATGGGTTTCTCAAATTGGAAAGAAGCAATTTTCTTTTCCAAACTAGCCAAAAATATTGATGCCATCGTTGGTGCTAAAAGGGATCCCATAGGGACTCCATCTATTTGTTGATACCATTCATTATTGAAAAGAAAATTTACACTTGAAGTAGCAAATTCAAGAAGTTTACGAAATGCCCTTCTATAGAAAATATGATGTTCAGAATTATTTTCATCCCACAACGCACAGCATAAGTCAATTGTATCAACCAGCGGTAAACTCGTAAACAAACTGCAAACATCAAACGAAACCATAATATCATTCATACTTTGTTTTTGTAATTGAACAATACAAGACACAAACTCATAGCTATCCATATATCAAACTCTGATATTAGAATTTTGTTGAAAAGTTTTAATAATTATTGGGAACGCGTGATATGTGAAGCATTGCTAATAAGGTCATTGGATCCAAAGATTAAAAAGTACTATGACTATGAATGTTTTTAAATAGTTTGAGTATGTTAAATCATGTTTGTGTATTGATTTTTGTTAAAAATATTAAATTTTAATATTATTAAAATAATTTAATTTAATTTATAAAATATTACATTATTTTTAAAATTATAATATAGATAAAAAATTATAATAATTATATAAAAAATGTTTAAAAATTATTAAAAGTATTTAAATATTTTTTAAATGTTTGTTTATTAGAAAATTAAATTAATATTAATAAAATAATTAGTTTAAATTATAAGTTAATTCATAATATTTTTAGTTGATTTTTTGTGCCTTAAGATGACAGTCAAACTGTCGAAATATATCGTACCAAGAGTTTTTATTGGCGTTTTTTTAAAATAAATCGTTGCCAAATTTATTTAATTATTAATATTGTTATTATTGTTATAATAAGGTCGTTTTTTGTTATTCACCCCTGATTTATTTTTATTTATAAAGGACATTGTATTTTCTACAAAATTTGACTAGAGGAAGTATATCATTAAGTATCACTTCGTGAGATCACTTTCATCTGTGCGAGCGTCGAGCAAATCGCGTCCTCAGACATAATAGTGGAAAACAATAGTCGTGATTGGCATTCTGGAACCAACATCCCAAGTACGATTTTGCAAGACCCAACTGCAAATTTTGATGTCTTACTTTTCGTATTATATAGATCATAAATGCCTTATTTAATTATATATTAGTAAAGTGACATGTGTTTTTCGTTTTTTTGTTAAGAAGCATTGCTTTTATCGGTAAATAGAAACTCAATGATGAGTCATTTTTCAAAGTTTTGGTGAAAACGGTCACTGTAATCAACGATTCCCAACTCAGTTTTGCTGTTTCAGCATGGTAAATCAATAGAATATCATGGGCTCATCGTCGGCCCTTCATGGACCCTTAATAGGCTCTTCATAGGCAGAAAGTTATGCATTAGTTTGGTAGGGAATACCTTTACTTATAAACAACTAAGGCTACGATAACTTAGAATTTTCCCTACAGCACTTCGCAGGTGAAATATTTTAAATTTTATTTTATTATGATTATAGAATATAACTGATATAAAATTTTTAAAGTAACAATGAGCTTACAAAAATTTGATTAAATTTATTTTTTTTTTATTATTTAATTAAATATTTAAATTTTGTAAGAATTAGCTTTTGATGTGTTTTTTTGAAAATTTTATATAATTAGTAATTTTTTTCTTTTATTTTCATTTGTATTCCATCTTCATTGAAATTTATTAATTTAATTTTTTTTTGTTTTTTCCAAGAAATATTTACCATAAAAATCTTTGTACATATATTTGTTAAACTAAAAATCAAACAAAAAAATATTCACTCAGAATTATATTTATTATAAATATTATACAATATTCTTTTGACATGAAATATTAATGCATTTAATATTAATAAATATGGGCCCCCAGATCTATGCAAGGTCTTCGGTTGAGAACCAACTCATATTGTTTCGCCGGTCGTTTCAAAGATGATTTTGTATTGGTTTGATTAATTCGTTTCCACGCAGCAGCTAGAAATATTCTCGGTATTTTACTTTGAGTACTTCGACGACATAGCCGTCGTAGTGTAAATCTAAACTTCTTACCACCAAGACAATAGATGAGGAAGTTACTCGATGATTTCAACGTTACTAAGGCATTGCTGAGACTGACTGTATAGATCATTGGACTGTCATGGCTGGTTGATGTGACAAATACGGCGAGAAATTGGTGAATCAAAGCCGGGATTTCACAAATTATAAAAACACTGACAAGAAGTATAATCAGTCTATTAACGCTTCGATTCTTTTCCTGGATGCATTGTCCGTAAGCGGTAGAAATGCTTGTACTTGCGGCTGGTTGGAATAGTTGGTACGTTGGACCATTGACTTGATTCCTCTGTCTTGATGAATGGCTGATTGATGTGTTTGCGGATACATTTCGGATGATGAGATTGTTTCCCGCGGATTTAATTAATTTAATTAAACTAACATTTAACCATAAAACGCAAGCAACCGGACCGATTGCTACTAGAACTGCATAAAACACTGATCTATATAGAATGGAATAAATTGCATTTTCTCGTAGATGTGAATTATCCGCTCTAATGACACTATAATTAAAACAAGGATCGATTCGAAAATTAATAACATCCCATTCGTAAAACCGAGGAATATTAAAAACAACAGCCAAAGCAATTGAAAGAATAGAAATCAGTTTTAGGTTGCCATTTGTAAAGAATTTCTTTGCTATGAAAGGGTGCTTTAGAGCACAATATCTTTCCACTGTAACTAAGACTACTAGCCAATTTACTGTCATTTGAATCGTCATGGCCAAAGACCACAAATATGGAACTAAATACGGATAAATATCATGATATTGTACTAAGTACGATGTCATCGGATAAACATGTCTCAGACTCGAATAGAAAAAGTAAGTAATCAGAAATAACGTATCTGAAACGCATAAAAGCCTTAAAATAATACTCGGACTTTGACTGGCATGGCTTTCCATGATGAGTACAGTAATGGAGATAATGTTCCCGATGAATCCAAACACGCAAATAAGTCCGAGAATAACTGATTCCAATAGAAACATGAAGACGTGAGGCGTGAAGGAGTACTTGAGCAATATACAATAACGGTAAAATTCTTGATGATCAGTTTTGATCAGATCTCGACATATTGGTGACCATTCGGATTCATTAGTAGATAGAAAGAGATGCATTTCTGAATTGTGAACTCGAATCAGAGTGTTTGGTATTTGAAGTTCAGAAAACAGGCCATTTATATTCATTAATACCATAATTAAGCTTCCAAATATCCTAGAGGGAAAATAGAAAATAAAAACTATATAAAATAACGGTGAGGAAATGGTTGCCCCTAATTTCTTGATGAAGACTGGACATACATTTGATAAATAATTATTTGTTTCATATCACTGAGCTTCGAAACTAGTGAGCCATGGTGATTGTTAGAAGTTACTAAAACATTCTCATCAAGTGCCAAAAAACAGTATTCGAATTTTGGAATTTGTTCACAAAGCGTTGTTGCTATGTTCTCGGACAAGTGTTCAATTCTCCTTGCAATAGTGAATCTTGATAAACTAATGTTTGAAATAATATTTATTTTATCACGAAATGTTATTTCTGCAACAGCAGTCAGACATTCTTTTATCATTTCTCCATCCGCAAAGGATTTCATTTTTTGCCAGTATTTGACTGACAACAAAACTAGCCTTTACTGTCGTATTTGATAAAATAGCTTGATTTTTAAAAACAGCCTGTTTTTCCCAAGTTTTTCTCCATTTGATTAAACTTATCTATCTGGAGAAGTCCTGTTAAGTTTTTATATTGTTGTTCATATTTTGTATCGCAATGCCTTTTTATGTTATATTTTTTTAATATCTACACAGTCTCTGAGCATATTAAGCATACAGCTTTATCTTTGACGAAAGTGAAAAAATAATCAAATTTCCACCTTCCTTGGAAATCCCGGTGGTCATCAGCAACTTTCCGATTTTTTGTTTGTTTTTCCGACATGCTATTATGGACTAAAAATTTGAAAGTTAAACAAAGTTGTAGGAAAACTTAATTTTGAATAAAAAATACTCTAATATTACATAATATTGCACTCACGCCTTTCAATAACACAAGAATTGCTAAATTTGCTAGTTAACAGCTTGTCAGTCTGACTGATTGTGTGCAGAAGACAAACACAAACAATCACAGACGCGCCGCATTCGTATTGCATGTTTGAACAAAGTGCCGACAAGTTTGTATCTCGTCACAAAAAATTTTTTCGGTTTAGTATGTACTACCATTTTATTATAATTAATTTTATAACAATATATTGATGGAAGAAATTCGATAAAATAAATTCAATATTTTAAAATTGTTCGGCGAGCCGCATAAATATGTTTAACGGGCCGCGTGTTGCTCTAAATTATCTAACTTATCTTGAATAACATTTGCATTAAAAGAACTCATATTCCAAAAATTTGTTTTTAATTCATTATTGTTTAATATTTAGACAAACTTTCAAGCATTGAAACAAATAATTTAAAAAAATAAAATTTAAAGAATTTTATATTTAAATTTTAATCAAATCTAATTATGCCAATCTATTTTAAAAATTCATCGAAAAATTATTAATTATAAATTTAAAATTTTACTAACGAATAACTCCTAATGGTATGACCAAAAAAATGTTTTCTTTGTTTTAAATTTAATTTGGTTATACTATTTGGATTAAAATAAATGAAATATTCAATCAGTTAAATATAAAAATTTATTTATTCATCAATAACATCAAAAATATCATTTTTAAATTCAAAATCATCTTGTACCGGAACAAAATTTGGTCATATGGAAGCTTCGTGTGCATTTTTAAACCTATCTCCATAAATGTCATGCTTGAATATTTGCCAATCACTAAAATTTTCTGTAAACCCAGCAGATCGAATTGAATTCTTAATTTTTTGAATATACAGGCAACCCCAACCATTTTTGACCGATTGAATGACAAGATTTTTATCGGGAGCTTTAGGATTTCCGCCTCAGGTATCTATAAGTTCTTCCGAGTTTTTCCAAGTGTTAATGAAGCCAGAAATTTTGTTATTTAATTCTTTAAAAATCCCAATATCTCCAGCTTGCAAGTAGGTTGTTAACCCGCCCGGTATTACAACAATTTTATTATTTCTTCTTCTGCAATGCTCTTTTACTTTTGCCGAAATATGAACACCGCAAGAATCTCACACAATACACTTGCTTGGACTGACATCAAATAAAGGAAACATCATTTTATACACGAAATCATCAAATCTTGATTTACCTGGGTGACACTAAGAATATTATTTATTGTACTAATATTTCGAAAAAAAGTTTTCCTTTGTGAATAATAAGATGTGTAGATTTTCGACCATTGCCCAAACTGAAATTATGGCAGTAATTATTTTCGACGAAAATCCAGTTGATTTCATTTAGACATGCTTGCGTTCTTTTAAATCAATTGTACGGGTTCTGTTATCTTCAAAATAAACAACAATTTCATCCATAAGCAATGTTTTGGACAATTCAACGACAGTGATAATATTGCTTAAATAATTCATGTAATCCACAGCCGGTGATATCATTATTTCATTGGATAAATCTCTAAAATTGGTTGTTTTTCGAAGTGAGAGTTCATTTCTTTCCAAAAATCCATCAATCCATCGACTAGAAGCTTTTAAATCGATATTGTATTGTTCTGATAATGCTGACGCTCTATCAGAAATAAAACTTCTGGTCACTTTAATTTTTATTATTCTCAATTTAATGATTTTATTAAATTTTGAATAATATAGAATTAGTTAAAAAGTAATCAATTAAAAATTTTATAAAATATTAATTTCTTTTAATTTCAAATATCATTATAAGAATAGTCATACTATTTATTATTATGATCTTTAGAAAAAAATGGTAATACTATTAGGAATACTTAAACTATTAGGAGTTATTCGTTAATAAAAACTGATTTTATCTTTTTTAATTATTTAAATTCATTTTAAATCTCTCCGACAAACAATCCGAAATATTCAATTTTCTGCTGAAAACCCTTCACAGTGAGATTGCTGGAGTGCCGCAAGCAACTTGTAAATATGTAATGAAAATAATTCCAATGCCAGCAAATTTCACAATTAATTATCAAATCATTTTTTAATTATTCACCCGTCAAAAATTAATTTTGTTTTCAATTTTGCATTGATTGATAAAGGAAAAAAATTAAATTGATTAATGAATTTATTTTGTTGCATTTACACCTCCGTTGGACCCCATTCAATTTATATTTAGGATGGCATACCTTTTAAAAAACCAAACTGAGACAAAAAACGGAAAACGAAAAAGACATTAAAAAATAAACTAACCACGGTAACATACAATTTTGAAAAGTGCGCTTAATATAGACACAAAAGGCGGCATATTCTATTTATATAAATTATTATAAATGTAAATCTAACGAGATTTAATTCTTCCAAAAAAACAATATTATTTTCTGTATACTCTCATTCTAAATATCTTTCTGAACGCCAAATTTGCTTAATAAATTTCAAAGTTAAATGTAATTATAAATAACCTCACTTTAAAATAGTCATAAACGGGCCTGTATAATTTTTTATATTAATTTTTAGCTATGTTAGAATTAAAAATAGTATTTTAAAACATTTTTTTATTTTTCAGAAAAGTTAAAAAAATGTTGTATTATTCCCGAAACCGGGACATTCCAGGAAAACCGGAACTTTTTGTCACCCTACACGTAACTGTCATAAATTTCTAAGTGGTTTCAGTCCCTTCCCCAAACTGTTATATTTTTATGTTTGTAATTGAATATTAAACCTCTAAAATTTTATTGGCTCAGTGAGTTTCCAAATAAGTTTCTGGCGATTTTTTATTTCACAATTTGCAGTTAATTTCAATGTTTTCTACGAATATGTGAAATTCAAAAAGGGGACTATGCTAAAATAATACGGTTTATAACTCAATATCCTAAATATATAAATGTATAAATACATTTATTTTTACTATTCAGTTCCAAATTCAATCTGATATAAGCAGAAAACTTTGCACACTGCCTGATGCATACATGCATACTTAATAATCAAGACAAAATAAAATTTTTAGGCTTATATAAGAAATGGGTGTCATTTACTGGGGAAATGTGATTTTTAATGTGACACTGAATTTAAATTTTAAAAGTATGTGGATAACAAATGAATATTTTATGACTAAATTATATATAGATTATATATTTTTTTACACCAAAGCCGATAAATTACAGGCGGAAAACCCACAAATTAAGATTAGGCACCTTTTTGACTGATATCTCCTATAATCAGTAGTATATTCACATCTGGTCAAAATTTATAATTTTGGATTTTGTATAAAAATATTTTGTTTTTCGACAATCAATTTTTATAATTTTGTTTTTTATTGTATTGACTTGGATATCTTATTTCTATACTGTTGGTTATTGTCATTTTATATTTTACCTTGGTTATGAAATTAATTATTATCCAGTTTTTTAGTTTTTTTAAAAATTTAAGAAGATTTTACTTGTACAATTTATTTAGTAGACATTTTGCTTTTTATTATATTGTTTGAAATTACTTCAGACATTTTATTAAAAAAAAATTATTTATAAACATTTTATTTATTCACATATACTCACATTTTATAAATTTTAATATATTTTTGTATTTTAAAATTAGAATTAAAAATTAGATTTATAAATTTTTATAAATAAGTTTTATTGTTTTTCAAGCTATAATATAACAATTTTAAAATAGTTAAATATTTTTTAGTATAATAAAATTTTTCGATTTTGTTGGAGGTTGTTTTTGATTTGAAAATGGTATATATATATATATATTTGGAGTTATTAATCATTCAAACCATTCCAGATAACGAAAGCTTATAAGTAACTTTTACTATGTGTTATGTTTGTGCAGGGACGGATCCAGAGAGGGGTGGGTAATGGGGTAATTACCCCCCTATAGCAGTTTTTCCGAATTCGCACATTTTCGAATTTATTGTCTCTTTTGTGAAACGCTTTATGACCATCTGGATTGGCAAGCCCAGAGTGTAAAAAAACCAGGAACACAAATGGTATTTCGCAAGGATCCGATGATTATATCAATTGAACTTCAATTGATATAATACATTCTAATTTACAAATAAAAAGTGCATCTGAGTTACAGAATTTAAATATAATATAATATATTATTTTTGGATTTTAATTTTGTATTTATTTTATTCAACTGTCTAAAGTTTTTACTTATGAAATTATTCTTTATTATTTTAAAATGCACTTTCTGTTATAAAAGTACCAATTCTTTGAAATCTATCATAAATTTAATTAGTCCCGATAGGTTAAAAGTAATCAAAGAGAATCGCGAACGGATAATACCATTATCAAAACTATCATTTTCATGGGTCGCCAAAATATCGTTTTTCGGGGTAGGCGTTATGGAAAAATTAATTTAGAATTTGACGAAAATCCGTTTCGAAATAAAGGAAATTTTCGAGAACCTTTGAAATATAGGGTTGATACTGGTGACACTGTTCTTGAATCTCATTTAAAAATTCAAATTCGAATGTCACATACATTAACAAGAAATTAGTTGAGTCTTATGGAGATGTCATTAAACAAACCATTTTAAGACGCGTTAAAATAGCAAAATATTTTTCAGTCTGTTGACATATGTTTATAATAAGAAACGGTATGAGGATTTTTTTAGAATTTGTTGATGTTCACTAGTCAATATTTGTAAACCGAGAAATTGGGCAGGAACCAAAAGTCAACGGATGAAATTCTTTGGAAATTAGTCGTTAAAGAACTTCAAGATTTTGGTTTGAATCTTGAAGTAATTTTAAAGTAATTTTATGTTTATTTAAGTATGTATGTATATATAATATAAATATTATAAATGTTATCTTTTTTTATGTTATATGCAATATGTGAAGAGTCACATTTTTGAAAGATGAAAGTAAGTTTCCTACTAAAATAAAAATATTGCAATACTGCTTTTTTATATTACCCCCCGCATGGAAAATTCCTGGATCAGTCCCTGAACATTATATACATAATAAATTTATTATATATATTATAAGGACTTTTTTTGTATTTCACCTCTGATTTCTTTATAAGTGACATAATATTTTCTAAACAATTGGACTATGAATCAGATTTTGTAGAAAAAATTATGTCTATTATATATATATATATATATTATATATATATATATATATATATATACCTTTTTTGAATTAATACATAAATGTCCTAAATTCCATAATAAATACGACAGTTTCATTTCATTAAAATATTATTAACATTAAGAATTAAAAATGTAAAGTTAGTGAAAAAACTTAAATTACAAATTGCCTGCGTTTGTCCTGACAGGTGGTGTAAAAATAAATAAAACTATAAATATACATTGTAGATGTTTTATATCATGTAAGAATAGCGCATGAATTATATTTAGAAATTGTGTAAGATTATTAATTATAAATCTACTTTAAAATTAATACTCATTTATTTTAAGTTTTGGGGTTTGAAAATTAATTCTTGTGCAGTGAACTTGAGTAAACTTATTTTTGGTTTGTGAAACAATCATGAGATAGAGTCATGATGATAATATAAATGAAATAATACACTTCACTTCACTTCGCAGTTTTTATTAATCCTCTATTTTACTGTATGAAATTTCTATTAAATAATCATTCAGACACAAAATTTACAATTGGTTAATGTAGTGCTTCTCATCTGGGGCCCTAGTTGGGGCAATTTCGAAATTAACGTATTTGTAAAATTTGATAAATTCCATTGGCTACAAAAATGTGATGTAAGCGATGAAGCAGTAAATATAATATGAAAGCATTAGAAACTATTGGCTGATAACTTGCAGGAACGATTTAATGATTTAAGAAATATACATTTTCCAAGTGGATGTTACAGTAAATTTTAGTAGACCTTGTTGAAATAGATGACAATTATGCACAGGATTAAATTATGCTAATAATTAACATATAAGCAAAATCGAAATTTTTAAGTAGGAGCTTGTAAATTAATTTGTTAATTAATTCAAAAACTGGGGAAATTTGACTTTTAAGCTCTGTTGTTGGGGACATAGCGCATAACATGATGAGAAGCATTGGGTTAATGAGTATTATTTTTTAGCAAAAAAAAGCATTTTTACCAACTTCTCTTGTGGCTTTATGAAAATGCCAAAAAGTACTTCTCGAGTTGTTCCGCTAGCCCGGTCCGCCACAGCCAATCAACGTGTTAATGCACATTGAAATATTAAAAATATAAATATTTACATAATGCATATATCAACCAGATTTTTGGGAATTGTAAATATTTCTAGAAAATTACATATCCATATTTTGTTTTATATTTAACATTGTATTTATATATTCAAGGCGGGATTTAATTGCATAAAATAATACAAAATACGATAGTAAAATTTATAGAAAATTTTATTAAACAATCTAAAAAATTAGCAGTTCATATAAAAAATCATATATGATGTTGCTTAACCCTAAATTGTATTAATTATAAAATTTATTTGAACAATTAAAACAAAAAAAATAAAACCTTTCATTTTTCAATTGAACTTACCGGAATTTCCGCCTGATGGACTAAATAATCTATCCATTTTCAAACAAAAAAATTGAGACAAATAAAATCATAAAAAAAATATTTAAAAAAACAATTTATTTACCTCTCATTAATAGGCCGGTCGAAAATCAGCTGAAAATTCCAAATGTGAAATTACTGGAAAAATTCGGCAGTTGGGAGAGAGCATTGCGCAATTTCTAAATTTCAAGGAAATTCGTATTTATATGCATTTTTCGTCAACATAATTAAATTTTCAAAGTCAATCCGACTGAGCGTATACATTTCAGAGGCTGGAACGGAGATTGTCGAGTGTAAGTGTAGAGAATTTTGTGAAGTTTTGATTTTCTGTCTTGTTTGACGAAAAATCTCTTGAGCGAGTAAAGTGTTGAACTAATTGGCATAGAGATACTGGATAATGTCTTTGCTATTTGTAAGATTAATAGAATGAAAAATCGCCGAATTAAAATTAAAATTTTCTCAATTCATTCATCCTAATCTGTTATCAATTCCTGAGTGAGAAATTTTATCTTTTCATTATATGTGTAGATAAAATGAAATATAATTATAATTTATTATTTCTGTTACTATTATATATTTTTTTATTATTATTATTATTATTATTATTATTATTATCACTATTATTATTATTTTTTAAAAACAAATAAATAATAATATTAGCCAAAATATTCGATAATAAAATAATTTTTTTAAATATAATTGAAAAGGATTATTTTATAATCGAAATTTTTTCTATTTAACTTCTATTTAATTGTTTAAACTTTTAATTTTACTACTACCAAGAAATCACCGTTTTATACTTTTATTATTATTATTATTATTATTATTATTATTATTATTATTATTATTATTATTATTATTATTATTATTATTGCAATTTACCTTCTTTACTATATGGATTATAATCAAAGAAATTTCTATATTTTATTTTATATATTAATTCTACAATTGCCAGATTTGGAACGCGGTGGTGTTGTCAATGGCACTCTATACACCACTATAAAGTGGTCTGGGTAATAGCTACTCTTATACTGCTAAAGACCGTTTCAAATATGTTCTATAATATTATTAGATAAAAATATACATTTGTATTGGCATTGAAATGATATTTTTTTGCTTTATTAAACACGCATTTTCCATACAGCGTCAAATAATATCACAAGCATCTCTTGTGTTGACATGTGGCATTAAAAGCTGTAGATCACACATGTGTTACTGTGGGGCTTTCAACGAGATGGCAAATTTAACCCTGTAAATTTCTTCGGACTCTTGTCATGAAATTGAGCGGGTTCTTTTAAAATGCGCTTCGTTCTGTTCTGATACCAGTTGAAACGTGTACTTTTTTATTGTTGGTTTTTACCATCGATATATAAAACACAGCAATAAGTCTACAATAAGTATTTTGAAAATGGTTTATTTTTAACACGTTTATTTTTGAAAAATCCTTTGGTGCAACTTCTTATTTAATCATTGATTTTTGAGTTAAACATGATCTTTTAAAATTTAAAATATAATGATTCGTGTCTTTTTGTGTTGGAATTTAATGTTTGTTTTTCAATTTGTTTTTCTATTAAAAAGATAATTTTGTGATCAAATTATTTTCATGAAGAAATGTATTATTTAATGTGATAGACATATACTATTACTTATTTGTAAAATAAAATAAGATGGCACTCTGAATTAATTGGCAGTGTGGCTAAAAGGTTGCCGACCCCTGGTATATGGCATTTACTACTGTCAAGAATAAACAGTTTTTGTGTTTTTTTACATTTCTTTTGAAACTTCACAATATGTAGTTTGGAAGTAAAATTTTCATAAAATTTTTATATCGGTGGTAAGTTTGTTGTTTAACTTTTCTCTGTAATTTAATTTTTATGGTATTTTTTAAAAGTTAAATGTGATTTTTGATTTTAATTTATTATTCACTAAATGCTTATATGCCCTCTAAATTGAATTCGGGTACGAAATGCCGAAAAGTTTCCTAGTTCAGACTATAGGAAAGTTTAGATGCACCGCTGATTATTAGTTTCTCCGTTGTCTCTAAACTCGTATTTGCATATAGTACTTAAAGAAAAACCAAAAGTTTAGCTTTTTGAGACTATTAACAAGTCTAGATGTAGCGATGACTAGAACGATCTCTGGTTCGGTGGATACTGGAATGTCCATTTCACTGTACGCTGAACGAGAAAGTAGTTAGCCGTCGTAATCTACTAGTTGTGAACGGAAGCGTTTGTCAACACTTACATCAATAAATGTTTAAAGAAAGGTTAGGAGGCCGAATCGGAACGAAATGATTTTGTTATACCGATAAATAAATAAAATAGGAAATTTGCCATAAAATAAGGGCGGAACGCGATCCAAGCTCTTTTAAATATTTCGAATACTTCAATAAATCTGAAGAGTAAAGGCAGATGCCTGCACAAGACTTTGAAAAACACGTCATAAAATAACGAATTGAGTGGACCAATTGAAATAGAAATCACAGAAAATAGATAATTGTGGATGAGGCCATAGAAAGAAAGAGACATCAAAATTTTCATCAACATTTAAGAATCCAGAAATGAAAATATCATGAAAAGTAGTTCTAGCAATGCAGTTAACCTGCTCATAGACTTTCAACCATTATGTATATTACCAACATGGTACCTATCATGAGTGCATAAGTGAGTACATACATAATAATGTTGAAGGTGTTTTGTTAAGAGTCTGTGAGCAATTATACAGTAACCCTAGAAAATTAAAAATAATATAAACCTTATTTGACAACAGAATTATTTTAAAAATTGTCTCGATAAAATTTGTTTAAATAATAACAAGAAAACGTTTTAATTGAATAAATTTTGAATTTTATCTGTGCATTTTGTAAAAATGGAGTCCGATTATTTAAATACGATAACTATTAATTTCCCTAATTATCAATTTGTCAAATTCAGGATCTTTTCAATGATTTATGGGTTTTACTTGAATAGTTATTGAGATTAATTAATTGATTTGTTTTTATTATTGCAGCACCTCCTAGAGATCTCTCAGCAGTTTATAATTATTCCATACGTGTTCAAATCTTCATTTGACACAGGTTACCACTTTATTTCCTTCCAAAAAAATATTGAATTTTAAGATTTTGAATATTTAATTAGTTAATTTCTAACAATTTTCCTTTTCTTCATTTTATTTTATACGTTTTTCTATGACACCAACATTATAATATTAGCAACTCAATAAATTATTTCATATGAAAAGTTAATGAAAATTGAATGTTTTAAACTTGAGATATATTTATTTATTTCGTGGCTCTTATAGGCAAAACACTTTTCCATTTAAAATCCCGCTTTATTTTGTTATCTGCATGGAGGGGAAAATTCAATTGTTACTGCAATAGGGGTGGGCTACCAAAAAGTGCACCAGATAGGAAACTATTACTTACACTAGTTATGATTGACAATCTGATATGTTTATTAATAGTTTTAACGAAAATTACTCGAATGATGAAAATAATAAATTCCAGCTTATGGAAACATTTAACCCACCTTCGAAAGGTTTGAGTTCCGTAAACATGATTGAATTTCAGCTAGTAACTAGGTAAATAATCTGTTATAGAGTTGTATAACTTGAAATTACTGAGACCGCATTATAAAAATCTAAATATTTATATTTTTCTATAGAATATATATCTCATGTAGTGATTGAATTTTTATGTCTCAAGCAAACATATTTATTCAAATTTAATGCATTGTTATTGGTTATTAAAGTTACTATAACCTAACAAAACAGAGATAGGTGCAACCCAAACTGTCTTCACCTTGAGTACTATGAAAAAGAGTTCTCCTTAGAGCAATTAACTGCCAAGTTATTTTCCTTGCAACTCTAACGGGTGGCATGCGGCGTGAGAGGGTGCCGATCAAACCGTCCTGATATACCTCCAAAACTATAACGATACAATAATCCTTTCATAAATATTATCGTTTTCCTTTGAGTTTACGAATGGTACTAATGTAAATAAATAATATTTCTTTTCTGTGTTTGATAAAAGAAAATTCTGAATGAAAAGAAATTCTAGGACAAATCAAGTTTCTGAGCGCTGAATAAGAGTGAGAAGGCGGGATGGAATGATTCAGAATTTAGTACGACCAAATGTCGACAAATTCAATTGGGAAATAATTTGATTTTTCATTATCTTTTTCATTGATGAAGATTTCATTTTTCGCCCAACAAAATATTTTTTCAGTTTTGGTAATTGAATTTGCAATCGAATGGTAGGAGGAGGATGAATGTATAATTATTATTCAATGCACTTTTTTTAACTATTATTATTATTATTATTATTATCATTATTATTATTATTATTATTATTATTATTATTATTGTTATTATTATTATTATTATTATTATTATTATTATTATTATTATTATTATTATTATTATTGTTATTGTTATTGTTATTGTTATTGTTATTGTTATTGTTATTATTATTAATATTATTATTATTATTATTAGATGTTTTTAAAATATATATAAAATTAAATAAACTTAAATATTTTTAAAATTAAACAATAAAATTTACTTTTCCGATATTAAAATCTGAATAAATATATAAAATATTTTTAATTGTTTTTGCTAAATTTTAATAATAGCAAATCATTTTATTGTTAAATTTTAAAAGTTATAGTTTGTTTAAATTTATTATATATTTACAAAACATTTGTAGGAAAGGTAAATTCGATCATGAAAGAAGCAGAGAGCAGTAGACTTGGTAACTTTTGTTTTGGAGTGATCAAAACTTATTTTACTTCATCAAGCATAAGATATAATCTTGTAATAAATATATTTCTTGTATATCATAAACTCCTTAATGGAATATATCGATCACTGCCGAAATTTCAATGTAGGACTATGTCCATCAACAACTGGTTCAACTCTTTATTAGTAAGTCTTTTTATGATTATAAGTAATGAAAATGTAAAATTTTGTGTTTAGATTAATTTGCGAAATCGAAAAATAATTTATTTTTAAAAAATTAACGATTTTGGTGTTTAAATTCATTTATGGTCTTTTGTTTAAATATAATGTAAATTAGAAATTTTTAAAAATGTGCTTAAGTCATTATAATGTTTTTAAAAATAAAATATTTTTAAATAAATGGAATTGCTTATTAAATATTAATGATTGATGAAACGATAAAGCGTGATCTTGTCTCGGTGAATATTTAATGTTTGATATACTATGACATGATCAAAGATGGATGATTAATTTATCTTTAGACAACTTAAAAAGAGTTGGACAGGCCATAAACTGTATAATAATAATAATAATAATAATAATAATAATAATAATAATAATAATAATAATAATAATTATTATTATTATTATTATTATTATTATTATTATTATTATTATTATTATTATTATTATTATTATTATTATTATTATTATTATTATTATTATTATTATTATTATTATTATTATTATTATTATTATTATTATTATTATTATTATTATTATTATTATTATGAAACATTAAAGACTTTATGAATGAAAGATAGTATAATACATGTGCTGTATTCTATTTTCATAATGTGAAATCAAACGAAAACAATCTAAAAAAATATTCATATCCACTTTTTGGAACCCATCTATTCAACATCCGTTTCATTTTGATAGTTAGGATAGCGTTCTGGATCCTCTGATTCTAAATGAATATAATACTATCAGTACGACATAAAACAAATGAACAAAACAATTTTAAGAAAGCCCCACTCAAACATACGTTCTACGATATATTTCGACAAATAGGTAAGGATAGATTAATTATAAATATTATAGATTCCAAAAACAAATTAAACAAATTTTAATAATTTTTTTAAAACTCTTTTTAACTTAAATAATCAGTGATCTTTAAATTTAGACTGTTTTCAATAAATACATTTAAAAATTTCTAAAATATTGATTATATTTTTTTATTTTAATTTTATACATATTTACCAGGGATGAAAACCATTGAAATAAACATGTTGGTTCGCTTCAAAGGTTTTCCGAAAAAAATTCAAAATGGTTTTTGGTTCTGGTTTTGGTTGTTACGGTTTTATAAAATGATTTTGGTTTGGTTCTGGTTTCTAGTATTTCAAAAAATTCGGTTTTGGTTTATTTTTGGTAGTTCCGATTAACAAAATTTCCTAAAAGTAAAAAGTAAAAACTATTTTTTGTCATAAAAGCAAGAAATGAAAATTATTTCAACATTACTCTTTATTTTCTTAATAAACAAAAACAAAAAATAACTAAAACGAAATTCATTTTGTTAAAATAAACAAATTCATTTTCAAAAAGCTAAAAGTAAAATAATTTAAATTTATTGGATTTAACAATTTAGTTTTAATAGTAGTATATTTTCCAGTTCGTCTTCTAGCCTTTCTCTATTATTTGTGATAATAAATTTTTTTTAAAAACACCCATTCCACACTATAATGTATAATATTTGCGTTTAATATTATATATTAAAACAAGAGTAATTAATTTCATAATATCAATTTTGGGTGAAACATTTGAAGATCATTTTCATAAGTTTAAAGCTAAAGGAAATAAATTTTAAAAATAAATAAACAAAATTTACTTTTAAATAATTTATACGAAATTATTTTTAATTATTTAAATCTGTGGTGTGGTTAATGTATATCAGAACACAACAAAGAAAGCTACAATAATTTTAATATTGCATGTAGTTGAAATTTGAAATGATATACAAATTTGACTAGATCTGGTGGAAGATTTGAGAGGCTCAGCCGGTTTTGGTTTCGAAATAAAATTAATAATGGTTCTGGTTTTGATTTTGGTTTCCAAAAAAATTAATAATGGTTTTGGTTCCTAAACATTTTGCTGGTTCGTGTGGTTTTTTGGTTCGATTTGAAACCAGTTTCCATCCCTGATTTTAACAAACAACCTATGAATTTTAAAAAAGTTTAAAATAAAAATTATTTAACTTAATAATATTGTTCATTTAAAAACAACAACAAAAATCCACAAACTCACAATTTACCACCTAAACTATTTAAAACATTCAAAACACACGTTCTCACAACATTTTGGATATTTATTTTCGGATCCAATGATCTTATCAACAGCGCTTTCGAATAATTATTAAAAAAATATTATTATGAGAGAATTAATAATGAATGTTTCTAAAACATCAGTGAATATAATTTGAGTTAAGACGGAGAGCACTCCTAATATTATACACAAAATTCATACAAAGCCTTTATATTTAAAAATATTATTTTGCAGGAAGTGAAAATATTTTTCCTGGAACTGTAACGGTTTGTAATGTTCCTGGTACATTTCAACAAATATTTACGGACAACGGAATCAGTACACTACGATTCTATTAAAAAATTTGTTTTTTTTATCAAAAAAAAAATTTGTGTTAAGATAATAAGTCAAATAACCTTTTTCGTAATAATAACTCTCATCATTTTGAGGTATGATTTGATCCTCTTCATAATTTAATTCCAAATCTTCTTTTTCATTGTTTTCCTCCTTCTCTTGCAATTTGTGGATTTTAGTTGGATTGTCTTTTGGTTTCGATAGAAAATTATTTTTCTCTTGTTTTTGGGACCCATTTTCAATTTCAGTCGTATAGCGTTTTCTATAAAAACAATAAACTTAATTCTTAAGAGTTTCCCTCAGAATTATTGATCATAAACTGTGCGTTATCAATAATTATCAGTGAAGTCTACACGAGAGCCGACTCCTAGGGAACAATTGGATTGATGGAGACGTCCTCAATAACACTTTGTCTTTGAAAAGCTGTTTAAATATTTACGAAAAGGTTCACAGTAAATTTCCCATTATAAATAAAAAATTATCTAAAACATTTTACGATAAATATTTAATCAATAAAAATAAATTGGAAAAGATGGTTTTTTTTAAAAAATTATTAATAAATAATATTTTATTGCCTACTACAGATCAATATTTTTAATTATTTTACACTAATATTCAGAACAGCTATTAAAAAATTGAAAAGAATATTTTGAAAATTGAAAATGAAAATCGGTGAATTGTTTAATGAATAAAAAATTTTGATAACAATTAATAATTAATATTATCTTGGTTATCAATATATTTGTCATGGGTGCAATTTCACATACATTGCAATGACTGTCCGTTATTTCTGCTCTCATGTTCTCGATCACAGTTGACTTAGCGTATTGCTTGATATTAGTAAACGCAATTTTGTGCTGCACGATGAAAATAAATGTAAAATAGTTTTGTTAAGAAATTTAAAAATATTTTATTAAGAATTTATTAAAATTTAATAAAATAAATGTTCTAAAAATTGGGATTCATAAAAACAGAATTTATGATTTCTAGTATAATATATTTTATCAATATTGTGCTAATCGATCTACCATTTAGTTTAATATATTTAATTAAATGATCATTATTTACATTATTAATATTACAAACATACTCTAGGATGTTTTCAAGGTCATAAAATCTCCATTCGTTCTTATATCACTCACCATAAAAATTAGTATCGCAGGCATTTACAATGATCATTATTAGTTATATATTCGTAGTTTTCATCATTCAATACATGCAAGAAATCATCATACAAACCATCATCATGCAATTCCCTATTCAATATATGACTTATGCATACTGCAGTGCTGAAATCGTCTCCTCTTGCGGTGTAGAATATTCATTTTGGTATTGGTTCTATGTTTCTATTTGTTTTTCTTTTCTTTTAACATTACATTTATTATCATTACGAATATAGATTAAATGTTTGTCTCTCTATTTAACACAAATTTTTGGTACTGCCTTTATTAAGCTTTATTATAGTCGTAATGAAAATAAATTATATGTTAAAAATAAATAAAATTTTATTTATATTTATTTATTAAACGCGGCACTTTTGAAGTTTAAATTTAATCTATTAATAGAAATGATTGAATAAAGAATTTTTATGTAAATAATACTAATGTGATTATTATTTGATTGAAAACAAAGTTATTTTACTCGTCAGGCTGATTTTGTCTTGAAGATTTTGGGGTCATCGAATCATTAGAGTGGCTTTTATTTTTTTTTCTTTGTTTTCCAGGAGTTGGAGTGGTGACAGAATTGAGATAACGAATCCTTTCTTGTTTCCTGCAAATAGTCATTGTTATTTTTAGATTTTTCGTCAACTTTATTTATTTATTATTAATAATTATAAAAAGATAATTAATTTATTATTAATTAAAATTTTTATTTTATTATTTAAACACTCTAAAATCTATAGCATAAATACCACTTTTTTTAATGGATTTTTTAAATTTTTTTGAATTTATTCTGAAGAATTTTGAGCTTATGATTAACATTTTATGTCAAGTAATATTAAAAATATTTATTTGAAATGATTTTTTTAAAAAATGTTTTGTCAATTTTCCCATATTAATATAAATTAACAAATTTCAAAAAAAATATTAAAAATATTTTTAAATTTCAAATAAAATTTTTTTTTTAATTTTAAGTTTTTGATTGCACCAAATAAAAAAGGAAAACATTGATATAGAGATACATGAATCAAAGACTCACACAATGTATAAGATCTTTTTGACCTACCATAGCTTCCAAAAGAAAATGTAAGATTTTCTGTTTTTGCTATTTTGACATTTGATTTAAACAATAATATCTTTCATGATTGGAAGTCTTTAAAGTAATTTTTCATTTAATTTATAAAATTTATCATAAAAAATAACTACATTTAGCTTAATGTCTGACCATGTTATATTTATAAGGTGTCTAGGTCGTGTGAATATACGGTGTTTTTATGTTTTGCTATACATATTTTTTTTCAGTTATTCTGTAATATTTTCTTTTAATCTCTGGCCATGTACCACAAAATATGGTCTTAATTTTCTGTCGATGAAAAAGTAAGTTTTTCAAATTATTTGCTTACATTATAGCCTACCTCATTTAGCTACTTAATACCAAATACAGAAATATTTCTAAAAAAAGAGAATGAGTTTATAAAGACCATTTTGGCAAGATTATTGGTAAGTTGAAAATGACAAGGAAATATTAGGAATGTATAATATAAATGGAATTTCTCAGTCATAATTTTAGGAACCAATTCACAATAGTCATATATTTTACTTTATTTTAACTATACTTACTATATTTTCCCATAAAAGAAAAGAGAAATTTATTAATACATCTGTTGGAAATTGGCTTCGCTATACCAAAACTTTGTTGCTAGAGGATTCTTTAAACTAGATATTACTACAGAATGAACTTTCTCATTAATATTATTATTATAATTATTATTATTATTAGTATTATTATTATTATTATTAATATTATTAATATTATTATTATTATTATTATTATTATTATTATTAATATTATTATTATTATTATTATTATTATTATTATTATTATTATTATTATTATTATTATTATTATTATTATTATTATTATTATTATTATTATTATTATTATTATTATTATTATTATTATTATTATTATTATTATTATTATTATATTTCACTAGAATACAACTTTGGTCCACAAATAATATTTGGTAGAGTTTGTCCGTACAAACATGGCACAAATGGTTCATGACCTAATGCAATGTATGACTTATTATCCTCTAACTGATCTGGATCTGAGATTGCTTCGCCATCCATGGTGAATAATCTAACATTATAATAAAATTAATAATAAAAATGAATTAATTTTTAATTAATATTACCTTCTGATTGGCAAACTAGTTGGTAAAATTACTTTTTCTCCGACAACCTTCAATACCAAATCCATTGACTTCAGTTCAGAATACTTTAGCATAACACAAATAGCCCGAGTGTATTCATCGCCGTTTCTGAAAATACTGCAAACAATTGTTATTGTGATAAAAAGTACAAATCTGTCATCATTTTTTTTTAATCTATCAATTCATAATAAATCCATTGTTTAAAAGTATGCTATGTAAGTAGTTGGATTTTTACTTTGTATTTATTTGGATTCCTTTGGAATTTCTATGGAAGATATTTTTAGAAATGAAGTGTGGTGATGTTTTGGTTATAAAGTAAATTTGAAATTTGAAAGCATCACCCAAAAAACTTCATTGATTTAGTTCTTAGAAAGCACCGCTCAAGCATTCGTTTTACAATACATTTCGACAGTCTCATTTAGATTGGATTTATTAAATCAATTACGAAAATTATTATTGTCAAAAACGATTATTTTTTTTCAAAAGTTGTTCTAAAAATATATTATTAAAACCAAACAATTTCCAAATAGTGTATATGAAAAATTTAATTAATTATAAAAATGTTCTGACCAATGTCATCATTGAATTTCAACATAGAGAGACAGACCCTCTAATTTTAATTTTTCAACTTATTGCTTGCTATCTTTTTATATTTTTTATAATCTTAGTGTGCGGCAATGACAACACGGTGTTGGAGTTGTACAAAAATTATAATAATACAGCACACAAATCGTAAAATAAAATAATTAATTGATAAGATTAATTAAAATCATAAATCAATATTTCCCGAGGAAATGTGTATTGACGAGATCATTACGAAAATAATAATATACAATTAATTTGGGCCCCTAGAAAAAGTAAACAAATAAATTTAATTATTCAATTAGAATGAAAATCTTCCAAAAATCCTAATCTAATTAGAAGAAAGTCTCCGTGATTAAAATGTAATCTAATATCATCCCTGGAAACTGCCAAAGCGGTGAAGACTCAAAAATACCATTAGTTCATTGGGAAAATCTAATTAGTTGCTGAGGATAGATAACCTATATTAAGAGACCTCAAATCAATCTCAATGCCACAATTTTTGGCGAAGAAAACAGGCATACATATTAAAGAAAAAAGGCAAAAGGAATAAATTTAAAAAAGAAAGAGGTTGACAAGATAAAGGGAAAAATTAAACAGAATCGTACAAGAATCTATTTAAGATTATCAATTGTGAAAAGAGTTTAATAATACTTGAAGCTTTTTTCCGTCGGGATCCCTGTCTCTAGGATCAAGTGCAAATTTGTAAGTTGTTGTAAAAGTTTTGTATTAATAAAAATTATTTCTGTGTTGAATTACTTCGTTGATGTTTAAAGTGCACTGCACGTGGATTCAATGAACCAGTTCTTACTGAACTTTTATAAATAATAACTCAACAGCAAATTTAGACTTGTCATTTTTATGCACACTGTTAATGCTACTTTCCTCGCTGTACTATTTTCCTGCAATGTACACGCACTTATTAAATTGCACCCAAAGATTCTCAGAACTATATATCCTCAGGATCCTTAATAATTTATAAACAATTAATTTCATTTTCCATAGTAAAAAAAAGATTTTGAATATTCATTCATTAAAAAAACTCAAGCAATTTATCGGTTCTTTCTACTGAATTTGCAAAAATATAAGATAAAAAGCTTAAATCAATCTTTTCACTATATTTTTCTTATATTTAAAAGTTTAAACTTCTAGGAAAAATATAAAGTTGGTTTTAAATAAATCTTTTTCTTGTAAAGTTTATCCTTGCTCCGAATTAGCAAGCTCAAGACGTAATCGATGAATTTCTCTTCGTTTCAAATGTCAACAAAATTTATTTATGAAAACTTTTTATGTAATGCAAAAAAGGCTATCCTTGCTTCTGATTTTTAGATATAATAAAAATATCATCCACATATCTTTTTATAAACAATGTGTTTCTCAGATTTGAAAGAAGCAAATTCTTCTCTAAATTTCCTAAATTATTGATTCCATCGTTGATTGTTAATGAGAACCCAATTGCTACTCCATATATTTAATGGTACCATTCATTATTAAAAAAAATGTTTCAACCAATTGTACATTAATAAACAAATTGCAAACACCATCCAAAACCATAATCTCATTAACATTTTATCTATTTAACTCTACAATTCCGAAAACAAATCCAAACCTATCTTTGCATTCAAACTCTGATTTCGTTATTTGATACTGGACAGTACCAACCATAGCTAAAGCAAATATCACAAGTACACTTTCTTTATGAATAGATTAAAAATTAAAATAAAAATAATAATAATTTTTTAATAAATCTATAATAAATCTATAATAAATCTATAATATCTTATTTTTACTATTCTATCTGATGATGGCAATGAGACTGTCTATATATATATATATATATATATATCGAAATTATGTAAACTCAAATCAACCACCAGATAGTTTTGCCCCGTTTTTGCATTTCATATTTGATTCTACCACTGACTTGGAAACGTCTTTGTACTGTACTTGGTACGGAGGACTGAAATTTTATAAATATTTATATTCTAGCAAAGTATTCCAATCAACAAAATATCAGGCAACACAAATAATTAATTAATTAAATATGTGAACATGCAAAATAAAACATTATGATTTAGTTAAGACTCACATTGACCGGACTAATAATATCAGATTCACAAGGCGGCTGTGTACAAATAAATAACTTAATTAATAATTTGTTTTGATATTTTTTGATTTTTTTCTATTTTCAAATAATTAAAAATATTATAGTAACTTCTTTTGGTTTTCACCTCTGATTTCTTTTCATTTTTCATTGACATTTAAAAATAATTTTTGATAATGAATGGTATCAATAAAGCATCGATATCATAACTGATTCATAATCAAAATATTTTTTAAAATTTCATTGGAAAATAAAAATATATTGGGATGATACAAAAATAAAAGAATTTTAGTTGTTGTTTAAATAATCTTAATTTGCGATTGTTTTAATTCAGGAATAAGATTAATTATTTAATATTAAAATTAAACGAGGAATCGATTTAAGATCTTTTTTTAATATATTTTTGGTATTTATTTAGCTTTGGAGTTGTTTTTTATAAATTCTGAATACTGTCTATTGTTATTCATTATTAGAATCAAGGTTTTAGAGGGATAGAGGAAGTTGAAAAATTTATGACACTGAAAGCAATAAAAGCTAATAAAATTTGGTCAGTAAATAGTTGGTTTAAGAGGTTTTTTGAAGGAGTTAGAAATCTTGAAAGGAAAGTTATTTGATAAGATATCTTACTTATAATACCGAATTTCATAAAGGAGAAACATTTATAATTATGACTATAATTGCACTAAGGATATTGCTAGCAAATACCAGTCAACCTTGTAATCATATGTTTTCTGGATTTACAAGTATTTAGATTTTCTAGCTTCTTCGTTTTTTATTTTTCCTATAAGTAACATTGTTCAAAATCTTTGAAATTGTTGAGTTATCTATTTTGGTTTGATCTGGAATTATGCTTGTATCTCTGTGTATTTGTTCAATCTCTTCTGGGATTTTAGTCTTTTGAATTTGCAATTACTCTGGATTATCTGGCTGAACTCTTTCTGTATCTGATTGTTATTGCACTCTATTTCCCCCCCCTTTTCTTTGACTTATCGGAGCACATTTATTGCAAGTGATTATAAATATATAAAGTTGATCACTTTTATCTTAACATTGGTGGTCCCAGTTAGAATGAAATTCTGAAAGTGATCCGCAAACTGTCCTACGTTTATGAAACACGGCTCTATTTCTGTTTTTTGGATTGTTTCATTGATTTAAAATGCAGGTGTTTCCTCGTCGGTAGTTTTAGAGTTGCAGGTATTTCTTTTAGATTTATCTCCACAGAATATTTGAGGTTTTACCATATACAAACTTAAACTTTATTGTAAATGTATAAGCATTTGTCTCTCTATTTCAGTCCTCTTGCTTTAAAATTACCTTTTTCCTTATTATGAAATAATATTACTGATTTTTTATCAAAACCTTACGAAATTTGGATTATCTTTTTTATAAGGAGCAATAAACTGTAACTCTTTAGCAAAATTCTGGCATATTTTTTCCAATTTCATTAAGTAAAAGACATGTTTAGGTTGAACAATGGAGAGCTTTGTAAACTTGTTGATAACGAAACAAATATTTAAGTTTTTTACTAAAAATACTTTTCTCATCCCAACGCCAAAAATCGAGAAACCTAGTTTTGTCTTTCTGACAAATAGCGTCACCCCTGCTGTGTCTGACTTTCCCAAGTCTTAAATTTTCTTGCCCATAACTTTCTCTTTTACTTAGAATTATAATTGTCTTGGTGTTGCCTGTTAGAAACCCATCATAATTTATTGAATTCCAGGAAACAATAGTGTGAAATGTGATTACAATGCAGAAAAGACAATGATATGCTTCCGCTATTTTTCTCGACTTTATTGCTGACTCTAAACGAATTGAAATTTCTAGAGAGACGGATGAAGGATAATTTAAAGTGTTAATTGGATGTTTTAACTGATAATATATTTTAGGTTTTCAAAATGTTTTTCATATTTTTGTAAAGAAGTAAACTAATAATCACAGATGTTAGAAAGAACATTAGTTACTAAGTTTGTTCTGAAAGACAAATTTTGCAAAACTGTTTATTGTGCTATTTTAACCATCTATACCATAAAACAGAAAATATATGTGTTTGTCTGACTATCATAAGAACTCCTCCAAAACGGTCAACAGTAGTAACATGGTATTTGCACGTGTCAGTCTGGATGTCTTTTTTGTCTAATGTACTGTTTTTAACCTTTTTTTCGCTCAAGTTGCAAAAGAGAATTTGACAGACTAGTATTTTTGCATGGACAGCTCTAGGATCCTAGAATTTTATTCATCATCAGCGTTGATCAACAAGAGACTAAAATTATTGAATATCGGCAAGTACTGAAATAGATTTGTAATAACAGTATGAATAATTATTCTTAATGAATAAAGAAGACTGGTGATAAAGCTGGTATTTTATATTCAAATTTATAAAACATTATGAAAATTTTATAATTTAATACAATTAATACATAAATATGAAAATAATTTCCAAGTAAGTATTATTAAATGTAGGTTTTAAATGACAAATTTAACTATTTATTCATTTAATTAATTAAATCTTAGTTAACATAATGATCGCAGTGTTATCCGTATTTTGTATCGTTCAGACATTCCTAAGCATTTGACAATTCTTTTAATTTGTACTATCCAAGTTTTAAATATGCAGATTATTGTCATAAGTAAATGGACACAATAAAATAGAAAAAAATGCTTAAAATCATTAGTGACGTTACATTACAAGAATTACAATAAAGTTAAAATACAAATTTATATCGCCATATTGTTAGTTATAAACTTTGAGGCTGTGTAGTAAATGTTACGTTGTGCAAAAGCTAACTATGATTGGTTAGCATCTTTCCACTAGTCATATAACAGAGCTGATTTCCACGGGTTTTCACATTTGTGATAATATGCTACGCATTTCAGGTGCCATTGAACTGTTAGATTTTATATGAGGTATATTTATTGGACAATGTGAGGCAAAAAGATCACGAAGAAAAATTGTGGCTGCTTTGAACGTGCCTCTGTTGACAGTAAACAATATTGTGTGTCAATTTCATAATTCTGGAAAACCCAGTGTCAACCCTAATAAAAGACCATACAAACCAATATCTCCAAATAAATATATGCTAAAATTGTAAAAAATAAAACAATGAAAAAATCCTAAAAGTTACAGTCAACATCAATTTAAAACTTCCTTAAATTAAAAATACTCTGTGAAGATAATCTTACATACAAATCATCTTTAAAAGAAATAAAATCATATGAAAACAAAACACAAAAACAAAATAACTTTATATTGCGGAAATACAGCTGCCGACCTCAATCATAGACGGGAATATTGCCCACTTCCAACTGACGGAACCATCACCAAATAACTATTTTATACACACATATCTAGCCAAATCATACATTAAATTTACTGTCAATTTTATAGGAATGACCATAATCAAACTCAACTTCAAAAAATTTTTGTCTTTCACTAACACTAAACTTGAAGGAAATAGTTTGCTCATAGATCCAACAAAGCATCATTTTCATCAAAGAATTTCATTCATTATAACTCCATCATGTGTGAATAGAGTAGAAAAAGACAAGAACATAGCTGCCTATTTGTGACAAGCAATTCAGAGCCTCCAAGAAATCATCCCCCTCTTGGAAATCTCACTTATAGAACTAAAATACCGTCTCCAAAAAAAGATCAAAGACTGGTATTTATATTTATCATTTTCTCCATTAATTCAACTCGAATCGAGACATGCAAAAACATCCCAATACAACCGAGTATTTTATCTCTCTTTTTATGCTAACTTTTCATTGCATTGCTATATAAAAAAAATTTAATGATAAAATATGTTTTATAAAAATGTCAGGCTGTTACTATTTAGTCACATAATTGTCTTACCTCATCTAACCATTTTCCAACCTATGTTTTTTAAATGTCACTCCTTATCTCTTTCGTGTTCAACCTATTCTCTGCATTAAAAGTTTTACCGATAAATTTCTTGTAAAATCATTTGTTATAAACTTTTATTTAGTTTCACTTCAAATTTATTTGTTAATTTCCAATTTAAAAATTTTATAAAATTTCTTAAAATAATCGTTTAATTTATTCTCACTTTGTACCAGGTTTGTATCTTCCAAAATTCAAATAAAAATTTTTTTTAAAGTTTTTTTATATTCATCTGCTTTAGTTTTCTCCAAACATTTCATTTATTTTCATTACGTCTATAGATCAACTGATTTTTCGCTATGTAACAAATATTTTCAGCACAGTATTACACTCATAAATATCACACTTTATAACAACGGTGGTGCCAATTTCTATTACAATAAAAAAATAAAAATTTGATCTATAGTCACAATGAAAATAAAAGAAATATTATTTGTTTATAAATTCTGGTTTTAATGAATTTCAGAATTTCGATTTAAACTTCTGCTATTTGATTTTAGTTAATAAATTCATACAGTCATATGCTGATCATTTGAATTTACCGCTTCAGATGCACCTTGAAAGGGTAGGTGATAATTACGCCGTTTCTTAGCCGCCTCCTGTTCTTGAAGAAGTCTGAGATATCTGAATAAGGAAACAAAATAAATGTGTAATAATATTATATTTATTAAAACAAAAACTTGTAAATACATTATTATAGTTGATATTTAATTTATTTTTTTTGTGATAAAAAAACAAAATCGCATAGAACTAGTAGCAAATATTTTAAAGAATAAACTATTTTATTGAACGTACTAAATGAGTGTTAATGAAATCCAAACTTTAAAATAGAAACATTAAAAAGTTCAGAATTCAATTTATTATTACTTTTTACCAAAAAATTAATATGAACCAGACGGTTTGAATGACAAAAATAAAATTTGACCATTATAAAAAATTAAATATTTGAAAAAACTAAGAGGTGCGTAACTGGTTGATATATCTTACATATTATTTGGGTTATTATTTATTAAGTCGGTTAATCTCTGACTGCTAGTATTCTTTTATTATATATCAAATTATCAAAACCCAAATTTCCACTTTATTTCCACTCCTTTACAGTTTACAAATCTGTTTGACGGAAAGCAGGTAACCCAAGCGGAAATATTTAGTATTTTCCTGTCTTCCATCGTAGTGACAATTAGATACTATGCAGCTGTCTTTTTATATTTTCTCTGCAAAAACATTTTAATTATTGTTTGACAATTATTGCCAAAATTATGGTCTAATTGCTTGCAAAATAAACCAACTGTTCGACTTCGACTTTTGTGTTTTATATGTATATTAGGTAAATTATCTAAATAATTTACCCGGCTTCCCTTATTCTCTATACGTTTCGTGTTTTCTATTAGGTGATTAATTAATTTTAATTAACTTTTTTTCTCTTACCACTAAATTTTTATTATTGTTTTTGTGTTTGTATAATGATCTGGCGTTCAACCATATCTGTTTCCGCGGAAATTTCGATTTTTTTTTATATTATATTATTAATTTTTATACTTTAATTATTTTTGAGGTTTTTGTTCATTTTTGATTTTCTGTTCTTTTATTTTATTTTCCTTGATTTTATATCAACGTCAACAATATTTATGATCCGAGGATGTATAATTGTTTTTCATCAACTTCTGATAAGATTTTTTTTATTCTTTGTACCTTCTCTAATTCCCTAAGATGACACTTACTTCCTTCTACTAGGCTTTACATAGTTGATTATATTTTATTTAATATATTATGTGATATCACATGAACTGTTAACTCAGAGTTGGGAAAAATATAAAGTTTCTATATAATACTTTTAAGGAATTATTCTCTAGCTCCATTTAGATATTCTTTATTAGAATATATTTTGTTTAATATTCCCCTGATAAAGCTACCCTTCGAAACATTAAACTGCATACATAGACATAGCTTTGCAAATGAAATGGTTTCAAAGCTCGCTACATCTTTCATCAATGAGAAATATTAACACTTAAAAATTATTTTAATTATGTAATTACTAAAATTATTATAATTATTATAATAATCATAATTGTTATAATTATTATTATTGAAACATGCAACAAAGGTTTATTATATTTAATTTTAATTATTATAATTATAAACCCCAGACCCTTTAAGAGCTATTTGGAAACCAAGGTCAGGTAATTTTTGTGACTCGCTATTTGCTGAAAAAAATTAAAAATTGTACATTTTTGTTAATCAAAAATTTATTAATTTAAAATAAAATAAAACATCTGATTTAAAATATCGAAAAACTAAATGTAATAAATAAGTATAAGTATAAAACTTTTATAAGTATAAAGTGATGGTTTCTTGTTTGCATTATAAATTAAATGTTAAACAAGTCAATGATTAGATGCGGTGACCATATGTACCACATTGTGTTGTGCTGTTCAACATTGTGGACAGCTATCCTACATTTTTAACCATATTTCAACCATTGTTTTCTTTATGCTGTTTTAAAAAATATATTATTATAAAATTTTCAATCATACCTGGTCGTTTTTGGAAATCCATATTTAAATAAATTTATGATAGTGTTATGATATATATATATATATATATATATATAAATTGCTGTGGAGGCTTATTATATAATTTACTTGTTTATAATTATTATAACTATTATTTTCATTATTATACCCAATCATCTGAAGTTTTTCCCCGCTTGCTAATGCCACATAATTTGAATTTGGTTGAATTTCATCAAAAGTTTGAATTTTCGAACCGGTTTGTGGAGTATGAATACTTCGAATTGGTCCTGTTCTTGGATTTAAGGCTGACGTTAAATCCTCGAGAAAAGCATCCCATGTTCTCAATTGTTTTTTATTGTACACAAATCGCCGAGACGATGAAAACATATCTCCATTGCGGTGGATATATACATTTTTCACAAAACCGTTATTTTCGTCATTCAAAAAATCAGACCCCTTCTGGTAATCATTGGATCGGGCTGTTATGTCACTTTCTCTGGGTGTGATGTTACTATTAATGGGTTTGAAATTCTCTGTAGAATCCATATTTTTTCTGATACAGAAAAGTTATTCACGTTGGCTTGCATTTTATATATGTCTAGTTGCTTAGCAACGCACAGATTTGCTGAAATCGGTCCCATTGTTTCACCATTATCTCCGCTGACCGCAAGATCTAGTCAATCTGCCAAAGTGTGTCGCCAATTTGCTTTTGAAGATGTTTGGGAAAATGCTTGGCAACGATGAATTTTTCATGGACTATAAGCAGCGTGATGATTAAAATAATGCTCTAGTAATTACATTGGATTTGAATTCACAGAGATCTAGGAAACAAATTTGATTGTAAATTATTAAATTCGTAGAATTTCGGAATTTTTAATTATTTCTAATTATTGATCAGATTTTGTTTTTTTCATTCAAATTTCTTTGACTTTTTACTATTCTAAAACTAATTGATTTTAATTAAAAATTATTTTCTTTTATACAATTATAGAAATTAAATTCATTTTAATTTCCTTAAAATATGTTAACATTTTTTAACTTCTTTTATTAATTTTTTTAATATTTCTTAAATTGATTAATAATAATTTTAATCATAGATTAATTATGTTAATTAAATTATTAACATTTAATAAATAAATGATTGCATGAATACAACAAAACATAAGATTAATATAATTTTTATAATTAATATAATTAATTTAAATTTTAAATAAATTTTAAATTATTTATGTTGAGGTTTAATTATTAAATAACAAACTTTTCATGTTTTCGATTAGAATATTAACTAAAAATAATAAATTCGTTATGACTTTTACAGATGCAATAAAATCTTTTGCTTGGTAATATAGGTAGGTTGCCTTAAGAGAAACCTCCTTAGGCAGTAAACGAACCTGATTTAGCTTTAATAAAATTTATTTCTGACTCCTTTTTAAAAACTTTCGTCTCATTATTATATTCGTATTTTTCTATTCATTTGCTACTTATCATATTTTGTATCCCAAAAATATTAATTTTTTATTCAGATTAATTAATTTTGCGTGTTTGTGTTAAATTTTATATTTTAATTGCTTTGCAGGCAATTCTGTATCTCTACTTAAATTTTACTTAACCCATCACAATTAAGTCGCTACCATCATCATCATTATTATTATTATTATTATTATTATTATTATTATTATTATTATTATTATTATTATTATTATTATTATTATTATTATTATTATTATTATTATTATTATTATTATTATTATTATTATTATTATTATTATTATTATATTATTATTATTATTATTATTATTATTATTATTATTATTATTATTATTATTATTATTATTATTATTATTATTATATTATTATTATTATTATTATTATTATTATTATTATTATTATTATTATTATTATTATTATTATTATTATTATTATTATTATTATTATTATTATTATTATTATTAAAAGGGTGATTTCTTGTAAGCTATTTTATTAAAAGAAATTATATTAAAACTAAAGCCAATTAAAAAACAGAAAAAGAATTTAAAATTAAGATCAAAAAGCATTTGAAAATTCGAACCAGTCCATTTTCAAGAAATTGAAAAGGTTAAATTTATAATTGAAAGTTGTTTCATCCATTTAATATATACTTTCCAACAACGGCGTTTCTTATTATTTATTAGTTTAACATTATTATTATTTTTATTAAAGGAAGAAAAAACATTATTTAACTTAATTAATTAACCATACAATACATTTGAAAACAACAACAACAATCCACGAGCATTCAACTTACCACCTTAACTATTCACAGCATTTTGCACATTCAAGTATGGATCTAATGTTCTTATTGACGAAGATTCACACATTATTTAATAATTGCAAAATTTAGGATTTTGAAGTTTTGGCTTCTGGCTCTGTTCATCTTGCTCTATAAAAGTCATTGGAATATTATTAATCATTCGCAATGCTCTTTATTAGAAAATCATTTCTTTAATTTAAAAATTAATTTTTATTTCAGATTTTATGACCATTGTAAAAAGATTCAAAATTATAGGGTTGAATTTTTCTCAATGTGCATGATAATAATATTTATATGCATATTTATATGATCCGTTGCATAAATTTTCATAAAAAATTTAAAAATTGTTAATGCAAAAGTAACAAATTTGGTTTCATAGAAAATGTCTTCGTAAAAAATAATCAGAGAAATTTTTTCACATCGGGCATTTCTCACGGGAAAAGTTGCTCATGCAAAGGAATTCTCACATCATTGAATACTCGCGTAGGAAAAATTAATAAAAATTTTATAAAATCTTATAAGTACTTATAAAAATAAATTTTATTTAATTTTTCTAAAATGTATATAGTATAAAACTTTTAATCTCAAAAAACGAAAAATAATTAATATTTAATATTTATTACCTCCTAATATTCATATATGGCAGTAACAGTGTTTGGTAATGGCCACGTCACATAGCTGTGCCACAAGAAAATTAAGTGTTTCGCTATAAAATTTTCGACAAAAAATTATTTCAAAATTTTTCAAGTACCAGTTGATTAAAAAAACAGTTTGTTTCCTCGAATTTTGCAACAGCGTGAGATTCAAATTTTATATTCAAATTTGCTTTGAATTTTTTGTAAATTTTAGATTATTGTTTTATTAGTGTCCTAAAATTTTTTTTCAATATTGTGTGCCGCGATCTAAATTGTTTGTGTACCCCTGTATTATGGGAAAACTCTGGTTAGTGTTTGTATGATTTGACTTTATGTTACTGAGTTTCAAATTAAATGCTCAAATTAAGAATTAAAATTGAAAAACAAATTTTAATGTTAAAATTAAATCAAAATCATTAAATCCAAAAATAAATGGTTTTCGAGGTAAGTAAACATAGTTAGCGAACGAAAAATTAAAGGCAAATATAATAAAATCGCAGTGATCCGCATAAAACTTAATTACACGAATACACTTTAATTTATTAAAATATTTATTGACGATTTTTAGATTAATTTTACCCATTATTGTAGCTCGTATTTCACCCTTTTAGTTTTAACTTGCTTTTGTCACTACTCTTACCCAGACTGTCTTTTACATTTTAGGTATCAGCCTTACCTTGCCGGAGTACAACGTATCATACGAGCCTGACAATCCGGCTCTGCAACACCTGCCAGCTCCTAACAGAGTCACCATTCCAAACCGACTCATTCACCCGATGTACTTCAACGAATGGATGCGCTTGGAAGGACGGAAGAAAAGGCGAACGCTAAGCGACGACTGGATCAATGTGAGCATGACGGATCCCCATTCCATAGGGTGCATCGAGATGAATGATTGAAATGACAATATTGAATTTTTGTTTTTGACGTTAAAATAAAAGTTTTATGAAAATATTTTTTTGTTTGTATTCAGTTCAATAAATTAATTGGCACGATTAAGATATGATTTACTGTTGATTGAGCTTATCTAAATTAGGAGTAGACTAAATGTAGACTAAATCATGGGAGTAGACTAAATGTATTCGATAAGCAGGGCAGGACATTTTTTACACGTACAACAAATAAAATCTCTTCTGTATTTAAAATCTTTAGCGAAAAGTGTTAAAGGATTAATTCTCATATTCTAATTTAGCAATAGAGATTCTGAACAACTTTTAAATGGAGATGTCTAAATTAAGAAGGACTAACAGGAGAATCAGCCAACATTTGACCTGTGAAATTCGAGAAAATCAACGACTCAAATCCACCTGGTTCGAGCTGAAACGGATGAAAAGAATTTATCATTAACTATAAGCCACTTGGTCCCTCTGAAGGAGTCGAATCAATTGAAACAGGCTCAGAAAATACAAATCCGAGCCTTGGAGACGCACTATCAGTGATTCAAGAATGGAACGCCGTAACATACCCTCTGGTCTTTGCCCCAGCGCAGCTAGTGTACAAGGACAAGGTAGCAAAAAATCACGACGGAGAATCAACATCTAGAGTGCGTCATAGGACCGGAAAGGCCGAGCGAGCTCGACTTCGGTTAATGCGAGCCGAACCGAAAACGAGGAAATGATCATCGAGCCGTTGAAAATAACTGATTTTAGTTTTGTAATAAAATCTTATTTGATTTTTCCCTAAATGTTTTAAAGACTATACAATAATGTAGGAGAAGTAGCCTAAGATAATCAGTTGCAAAAATTTAATAAAATATCTAAATTCAGGAATTCAGAAGTAGATAACGAAATTGAATAGCTAACCTGACCAGACCGAAATATAGGAACAGTACAAAAATCGAGCACACTCCTTCGATCGGTAGCTCTTTGGATCTACGAATCGTTCGGTCAATTATAGCATTAGTAATAGCGCTCACTTTTTGAGAACGATCCCCCTCAAACACATTTCCAACTTTGCTTAACAATGGGTGCCGAGTGGTAAGCGAAAATATTTGTGTTGGGTTGTCTGGGTAACAACCATATAGTTCCAAAAATTTCAAAACTTAGAAACCCATCAATAAATTCAAATTTTTCTCGTTATAATTCTTTTAAAAATTAAACGTTATACAGTCACGGTGGGATTTTTTTATTTAATAATGTTACAAATTATATTATTTACCACAAAATTAAATTAATTTAAAAAACATTATATTAAATTACTTTAATTTTAATTAAAATTTCTTTTTATAATTAAATAATTAATTAATATTTTAATTAAATATGAAATACGCATAATATTAGTCATTTAAATAATGTGATTGTTTTAATAGCCGTGTTAATTTGAATATCCTATTTATAATTTTCTGTATAATTATGTATTTAATATGAATATTTCAAATTCGATATTATATTTTTCAATTAATTTTAACTTTTAGAAATGAAAATAGATAGAAAAAAAATTTTCAATCGTTGCGGTTTTGATCAACGTGAATGCTATGACCTAGCTGTCAGATTAGCGGCATTGGGTGAAAATGACCTTATTAATGAAATTAAAAAAATCAATGTTTGGCATTATGGAAAATGCGAGTTAGGATTATGGGCCGATGTATTAGATAGGTTGGATAATATTTTGGCAGAAGGCGTGACTAAAGTTGGACACTGGACACTTAAGCTTGATCAGCCAGGAAATGAACATTTAATTGGAAAGATAATAGCTATTTTGGAATTTACCGGCCATCTTATAGAACACAGTATCTACAGATATCTTTATGGTTCTTGGGAACACATCTTAGCTTTATTTGGAACATCGAACATGGACATATTACACGCTCTGTTAGGATTGTTTTACAACTTTAGGTATAAAAGAAAATACTTATTTCATTGTTTACATTTATTTTGCAGTAAAAGATCGAATTATTTTTCAAGGCTCGATTCAACTAATCGAAAAATAGTTCTTGAACGATTAGATTCAATAGCTGAAGTATTAAAATATTTGATTTTAAATTGTATTTAAAGTTATATTAGAATTGGGGTGGTAAACAACATGGATTTGGATTAGCAGAATGTTGCGTTACTGAATATGTGATTTTTTTGCTTTTAGTTTTATATAATTCAAAATTTTATTTTAAAGATGCCATATTCAGCCGGTACAATGCAATATGAATTCATGCAAGATGTTTCGTCGTTATCCAGTGCAGGCAAAGAAGATTCCAATCAATCATCCGTAGACGTGTTTATCAAACCGAAATGTCATCGACGAAAGTTAACTCTGAGGAATTTGCATTTACAGCCTGAATCACCATCAGAATTAATGGAAAATTTGATTCAAAAATATAATCTTACAAATACATCAGACCAAATGGCGTTATTTGCCAGGTTAAGATTGTGCGTATATTTTGGCAAGCCCGAACAAAGAAAATTGTTAATTTATACTCGAATGCAAGCCCTGTCAATATTATGTGAGCTTATTGCTGTTGGGATATTTGGTTATGATGCTCCTAATAATAGGTTACACGAATGAGGTCGAGGATAAATGTTTATCGTGGGACATTGTTGAGGAATTGGTAGACGTTTTAAAGCTCCCAGATCGGGAATTTCTTGGAATTAAGGCTTGCGCATTAAGAACTTTAACAGCAATTATCCATTGTGGAAAACTGACCTCCTGGTAAATTTTTATTTAATTTGAGCAGATATAAATTGATAAATTTTTATAAATATTGTATTTAAATTTTTGTTATAATTTACCTTATTGTAATTTATATATATATATAGTCAACCCTTTCTAATATGAACACTTAGTTTCAACAAAAAAATAGTGTTCATACATAAAAACTGTTCATATAAGAAGTTCAAAAGTTATACCAGTTATTTGTTAATCATAAACTCAGTTATTTTAGACTTCCTAGATCGCCTTTCGCGTATTATCTCATCAATTATTGGCTTTAACATGCAAACTGATTACGGGGAATTACATACCATACAAGATTCGATAACATCAACTGCCATAATTACTTCCTTGTTAGTCGGATAATAAAAAATTTCCTCTTGAGGATTTTTTTCTCTATTGCATTAAAATCTTCAGCAACATAATTATTGGGTTCACTAATAATAAATGCAGTAGAATCCTTCTCGATTGATTCTTGAGTTGGAAAATTGTTTTCAATTTCCAATAATTCATCTTCAACTGTTTCAATTGTCACCTCTCCTATACTCAAATATTCCTTTTCTAAGAATCCCGCGTTACAAAAACAATGCTTAATAGTTTCAAAGGAAACATCAAACCATGTATGATGTATCATGTTTGCACACTGTAATAATCCAATTCTTCATGCAAAATAATTTTTTCGAGTAGCAGTGCTCTTTTCTTGGATTTAAATGAGCGAATTATTCCTTGATCTAGTGGCAGGGTTTTGCTAGTAGTATTTTTTGGTAGATATAGACATTCAACACTTGACAAGGAAATTTCAACCGGTCGCATTATGTAAAGCCAACAAAATCTTTCTATTGTTTACTCCGCATTTTTCGATTTAAAAGGCTTAACCACTCCTCAAATATATTCAAAGTCACCAGGATTTTTTATTCGCTTAGTAAAGAATATCCAACTTGTTAAAATCGAATCCCGAAAATCATCTTGGTTTTTCTGAGGATCCAATTATTAAAGGCGTAAGTTTTCCGCCGTTGCACTACAGCAAAGCAAAACTGTAATTCGTTGTTTCGGAAATCCACCTGTTCTGGAAAATCATTCTCAGTAAGAACTAATGACGTTGGTTGCGTTGCCCTAAAGAACAAAGCAGATTCATCACAATTAAAAGTGTCCTCGTTATTAAATCGCTTAATTAACGACCTCTTTTCTTTGAAAAATGTCGATATTATGTCACCGTTAACCAAAGCAGATTCCCCAGCCAGTACGCGCGATTTTAATTTCTCTTGTTTATAGATACAAATTAATTATGTTCATATATACATTATAATCTTTCAGTTTTCAAATACTTTCCATCACAGCTAGTACAACTTTCAATACTTAGGAACCTTTTAAATTTTTGCTACCTTATAGGTGATTTTCATGTGCATCATGTCAAGTTGACTAATTATTGGTATTAATTAAAGGAAACAGCCCAAAGTAGTCACAGTGAGGGACATCCTGACATTTTCAACCTATTTTCTTCATATATTTTTGAGTAATTCCGACCCGATATGTTCGTGTATTATCTTCGATGAAAATGTAAAGTGTTGGGCTGAAAACTGGGATAGAATTGATATTGAATAATAGACTGAAATGTATGTAATTGTCATTTATCAATTCTCTATGAAACTGAAATTGACTCACTTAGACATCCGTTTAATGTAAAAATCTGTGTTTTGGAATTATATTGATTAATAGTAGTATGAAATAGTAACATGGATTTAATTTGTGATTTAATATTGCCAATAATCCACCTCATCATTTTGCATAGTTTATTTCACATAAACACAAACTAATCGTTATTTGCACAAGTCATTTAATTATTACTTATGACAACTATTTAATACATTTCACGTGATATCGGTTACTGATCAAGGCAAGGCATTATTGGTTTCGTTTTCATTCACAGCATTATCGCTGTATCTCAGCAGGATTTCTGTCATGACATTTATGTCGATCAACAGAAAATATTATATATTATTGACATTGATAAGTTGGCATGGATTTTACCGATTGTATCAGGTATATTATCAGCAGCGGCAATATTACAAATAATGCACGGTCGCATAGTCTATTTGAAATATGATTTGTAATTGCATTTTTATTACTTACAAATTACTTTCCATTAAAAATATTCATAGTATTAGCTATATCAATGAAAATCTCAAAATAAGTAAGGTTTCACCAGTTGAAGGTTTCGCAATAATTAAATTTTGTGCAAAATTAATTAATCAATATTATCTGTTTTGTACATTATCTAATAATATTTTTTATTGTTGGGTTAATATGAAAGAGATTTCCTTTTTATACAAACAATTTCTATTATTCTTTAATTCGTAGTTAAATCTTATTATTAATTTTTCTATTTAATTTGGGGTATCGTGGATAAAAATTTGTTTATCTCGATTGATTAATGTTACAAATTGATTATAATTATTATACAAAATGTATTAATTAGTAGAAAGTCTAATTATTTTTATTTACCTAACATAATACTGCTTGGAACAAAGTTAATAAATTGCAATAATAAATTATTAATTTTCAAAAAATAATAATTAATATTAAATAATAATAGTCATAACCATGAATTTTAAATTTAATAAAATTAAAAATAATTAATATTAAATAATAAAATTAATAATTGATATAAATATTAAATAAAAGGAAAAACGATATAGTAAATATTAATAATTAATAATAATAAATAATATTACAATGATTAATTTTCAATAAATAGTTAATAATAAATAATAATAATAAAATTAAAAATTGTTATAAATATTAAATTAATGTAGAAACAATATTATAATTAATTTTAAAAATAATAAAACCGTTATAAACAATTGAATGAAATTTACATTTTAACCCTATAGTTTCATGAATTTGGTTATCGTTGCTATGACTTTTAGGATCAACTACAAATCATTAAGTTAAATTAAATCAACCATATCTAATATTTATCGTCATATAACATATTTTAAAGAAGTTCTCGGTGTGATTGGACAAATTATGTATCACTCAATATAGAAAATTAAAATTTCATGATATTAGTGGAAATCAAATTTTTTATTTCCAATATTAAATTTTTGAATAATTTTTACTGAATTTAATATTTATTCTATATAAATGATAAAAAAACCTTTTTTTGATATTATATAATTTCTACGCAATTTGAGATATTGTTTATAAATAGCTGGCCAGTGCTTAAAAATATGACCGGAATGAACAGTTACCATGGTCATTTCCCAACCATGATGCGAGAGTGGATCACAGATCTCGTGCAATCTAAATTCCAGCCATACGCAAGCACAGTTGAACAAATGTACACAACAGCAATTTTGTCATTTCTCTATCATTTGGCTTGTACAAATGAAGTGAATTCGACGAGTACGTCTGGTATTAATTTCTTCTTTTTTGCAATTTATATATATATATATATATATATATATATATATTTGAATGTTTGTTTTATATGGTTTTAACCATTATATTCCATAGATCAAGGAAATTTGGTTGGTACCGGGTTATTGGACTCAATGAAAGAAATAATAATGTGGCATACCCATGAACCTGACTATATCAGTTTTGCCACTAGAGCGGTTCGTGTGACAGACCAGATTCTTTTGTCCTTTCAATTGAACGGTAGCAGCACGAATCAAAAATCTACAATTGATGCTATCGTTGATCGTTTGAAATTTGAAATTAAAATCTGTTTGGATTCTGAAATCGATCAGGTTATTTTTATTATTTCATTTAATATTATTTATTGTGATTATTATTATTATTTAATTTATTACTATGTTATTATTTATTATTAATTTTATTTTTATTTTGTTTTTAATATTTTTATTATTCTTATTTTAAATTGTTTTTTTAATATTTTTTTGTTATAAATATTTTTTTTATTATTTTTTTACATTAATATTAATTTTTTAATATTATTATTTATAGTATTTATTTATTATTATTTTGTTTTCAATATTTTTTTTTCATTAATATTGATATTTTAAATTTATTTTATAATATTTATTATTATTATTTTGTTTTCAATATTTTTATTATCTTATTAATATTTTTAAATTTATTTTTAATATTTATTTTTTATTTTTTTGTTTTCAATATTTTTATTATCTTATCAATATTAATATTTATTAGTTTTATTTTTTATTTTGTTATCAATATTTTTTTTTATTATTTTTACATTAATATTAATATTTTAAATTTATTTTTTATTTTGTTGTCAATATTTTTTTTATTATTTTTACATTAATATTAATATTTTAAATTTATTTTTTATATTGTTGTCAATATTTTTTTTTCATTAATATTGATATTTTAAATTTATTTTATAATATTTATTATTATTATTTTGTTTTCAATATTTTTATTATCTTATTAATATTTTTAAATTTAATTTTTAATATTTATTTTTTATTTTTTTGTTTTCAATATTTTTATTATCTTATTAATATTAATATTTATTAGTTTTATTTTTTTACATTAATATTTATGTTTAAATTTTTTTTTAATATTTTTATTATCTTATTAATATTAATATTTATTAGTTTTATTTTTTATTTTGTTACCAATATTTTTTTTATTACTTTATATTAATATTTTAAATTTATTTTTTATATTGTTGTCAATATTTTTTTTCATTAATATTGATATTTTAAATTTATTTTATAATACTTTTTATTATTATTTTGTTTTCAAGTTTTTATTATATTATTATTACGTCATTATTACATTTAAACTGTCGAATAAATGTTTACTATCAATATATAATAGATGACAAAGAAAAGTGTTGCACTCAATACACAACGCGTTGGATTTATAAAATCAATGTTGAATTTAATAAAACGTCTAATTCTCGATAACGAGTGGTCAGAAACTCTGAAAGCTACAATGGACGGTGAATTGCCAGACATCCTCAGATTGATATTCATGAATTACACAACTAAATTCAACCCTCAGCTTTGTTTATTTTCAATGGAAGTCATCACTAATTTCGTGTACAACCACCCGTCGAGCATGTCGGCAATGCAGGAGCGACAACTGACGAAAGATATCTTACGGACTCTCACCGAACAGCCTTTGCCAGTGAATCGTGATTTCCTCGTAACCCTGCCAACCCTGTTGTCGGCATTATCGATCAATATCCGAGGCATCAATGAAATCAAAGAAAGCAAAATAATCGATAAATACATCAAAACCCTAACGGACTCCCGATTTGTGACAGCAATGCGCAACAAACGCATTCGTGAAATGATGACCCCGTCTGAGAATTCCGATACCGCCACAACCAATCACAGCCACCCGTCGACTCCTACATCCTATCAAATGAGTAATGCCATGAATGAATTGGCCAGAGCCAATGCGGTCGTATTCAAGCCGATTATCTATGAATCGATCTCCAAAGCATTCAAAACTGTCACGAATATCGGTCAGAAGCAACCGGCACCTCTGCTGGGAAATGGGAAACCCGGATCGATTCAGAAGGCGCTAAATCATCACCACAACAACGAGCACAGCAATCCGATCACCATTGACGACAATGAGATCATGCCGTTGCAGGAGAATGTCGATTCTCAGGAGATCGCCTCAACTGCCGGTCCATCCGCGGTCTATCCGAGTGATAGCAATCAGGCAGCAGACCTTCTCGCTGTGATGACCGCTGTGGAAGAGGCCGACCGAGAGGTGGAACAGATCATGGAAATGTCTGGCGATGAAGATGACGGAGTGGCAGACAATGAGATGACTCAAGCTATCGATGCCGAGGAGGACAGAACTCCTAGCGATGGCTGTGGAAAGGATAACAAAACCGAGGAAATGAATCAGTTCAGTTGTGATGATGACGCAGTCTATCTGATGGATTACATTTGCAACGTGGTGAGTTTATTGATTGATTTAATTTCTATCGTTATTGATTATTTCGGATATGCTTTTGCTTGCTCCTAGTTGCGCAATATCATATTACCTCTATGCATTATAATTATCGCGATCAAATATCACAGGGGTGCCAATATATTGTTTAATTATTGATTGATTGATATATGCATTTCTAGAATCTCTTTATTAAAATGTCAAGTTATTAGCTTAATATTATTAAAACAAAGTTACTCAAATTGTCAAAAATGTCGATCCACGACAAGGATTGGTAATCTTTAATACCAGGGGCCACTTGAGGTTACATAAAATGTTTGAGAGCCGGGTTACACATTTTTGACATTCATAAGCGTCAAACATGGTTAAAACAAAGCAAACAAATAAAATGATCTTAAAAGAAAACAAGATTCAAATTTGTTTGGCTATCTTCTGGGATTTTTGTTGCTGGATGCGGCCCGCGTGCCGTAGTTTGCCCACTGATCCATCAAATAGGGTTACAAAGGAATTCAAATCATCAAATAGGTTACCAAGGAAGTCAAATCATCAAAAATGGTTACCAATAAAGTCATAGGGTTACCAAGGAAGTCAATTATCAAATAGGGTTACCAAGGAAGTCAATTATCAAATAGGGTTACCAAGGAAGTCAATTATCAAATAGGGTTACCAAGGAAGTCAATTATCAAATAGGGTTACCAAGGAAGTCAAATCATCAAATAGGGTTACCAAGGAAGTCAATTATCAAATAGGGTTACCAAGGAAGTCAAATATCAAATAAGGTTACCAAGGAAGTCAAACCAAAGAAATAAGTTACTAAATAAGTCAACTGGTCAAATAGAGTTACCAGTCAATATATAATCTCACTAGGTAACACATATGCAGAAATATTTGGATTCGAACCACAAGCGCACGATGACCAAGCACTGCTGCAACCCCATTAATAGCGCTTATTTCAGATAATTTTGAGATAAAAATGACACATGTTGTCGATTGAAATTAAAAGTTATAATTAAATTTAAATTACCTTTCAGTTTACAAATATACGTATATAATAAATTGAATTTTTATTCGATAGATAGAGTCGATTTTCAGATAATATTGAAATAATAGATAATATTAATTAGAATTATTATTTTAATGAGAAAATAGCGTTTGTTGTGCATAGAATTTTTGGAGAATTGACGTTTATAGATTTGATATTGCTGTAATGATTTAATGACTAAACATGTGTTTAGTGTAAGTTTATGGAGCGTTTCATGTCTGATCAACAACCAGAACACTCGTTACGACAACAAATTTACAGCGAAGAAGGCTTAAAAACTATTCTTGACATTCTAACTATTCCCAGCTTACCATATGACTTTCCGAGTTCTCCAGCATGTCAATCAATGCAAAAAATATTCGAATATCTTCTAAGCTGGGCTACAGCAAATGATGCCATTTTAATCTATCAAATGTTCTTTAAAATATCGAAAAAAGTCGGCGACCGCTTGCAAAAACTCGAACAGCCACAACTTTATTCGATTTTGCTGAAAGATTATGTGAACAGATCCGAGGAGTTTCAGGATTCTCCAGCTCTTATGGTCGCCACGAAAACCTATTGGGAAGAAAACGGCGTGTGCCTATTGCACGATCTAGTCATCTTATCGACCGTTATAGTCATATATGACAAAATCACTGATCGATTGTCAAATAATCTAAGACAGGATATTCTTGCGGAGTTGAAGAGTGGAATTATCGATTATGCGTGAGTATTTTATAATTTTGCCTTTATTTATATTCCACAAATTAAAATTACTCATGGATAACGGTCACTGCTATGCGTTCTTATTTATAGATTCAGTTTTTGTACTAAAATCGATAATTACTGGAAATTAATATCTAATTAATAATGCAGAAATCTCAATTTAAAGTTGCTTAAATATCCTTTAAATTATAGAAATTTTCAACTACATCGATTTTTATACACAATCCAATATTTCAGCTATTGATGTTCATTACGGTTGGGAAATCGGCACCGGTTTTACGACATATTGACATTTAGTTCACTGGAAGAATCAAATTTCACTTTATTTAAACAAAACCGTAACACTAAACAAAATGCAATTTTAGAAAATTATGCCATTAAAACAAAATAACATCATCACTTCATTTAAACAAAAATACCTTACAATTATGGAAAAGCTCGAATAAAATTGACTTTTTTAAAACAAGATGGTTTTCGTCATCACTTGATATTTAAAGTTACGATAGTTCACAATTTCTATTGATGCTTAACTTCGATATTTTAAACGGATTATTGACAGTTATATTGTGAAAATATAATTATTGCACTTAAATATTGATTTTTAAATATACTTGAAATATTTTCCAGTTTCTATATAAATGATATTAAATAATCTCCGATTAGACGCCTGTTGCCGCTTCTTAATTGGGAAGCTATGGTTTTAATGAATCTCTTATTTGAAGACGAAGAAGCGTGTTTAGAGGATTTGAAGCGATTGTGCATTAACGAACGTGGAACATGTGCTGATAATGAACACAATGAGGAGCGATGTTTTCTGACAAAAAAATCATCGTTATCTACATGCCAGCAACTTTTTTCCGATAATCCAAGTATGACCGAATATTTGGCCCAATCGATAGTTTGTAATCTATAACCATTGTGTAGGGAGTGAAAAAATTATCAAAAGAATGCTACAAATAACTCAAAAGGCTGCCAACGATATGGTGGAGCTATTGGTTACATTGACTAAGTTCTGCTGTGTCAAGCCGGATTATTCATATGTAGTCCGAGTACGCTATAACCGAGTAAATGGCAGTATTCCTACTGGTAAAAATAAAATGGCGTTACTTAACAAAATAGCAGAACATTGCAAGTCATTGCTTGAACGTGAGAGTCCGTACACGTTGCAAGCTGGTCAGGACTCTTGGCCAGAAGGTAAAAAGAAGCGACTTGATTTATTTTTCCAATAATTTTCTCATAGATCCTCACAGTGAGTTACCAGTTGAAAAAGCTTGTCAAAAAATTCTTTCAGATATCAAATTTCTACACCCAATGAAATATTTTTGTTTCACTACAATTCATAGAATATTAACTGGTGGTGACCTTAATAAAAAACCTTTTTTGGGATTCTTTTATGCATTTCAGATGAATAACGGACTGGAAGTGTTTTTCGAGTAAGTTGAACTTAAATTATTTTTTAAAAAACTATGCATATTTATATTAAAAAGAATTTACACAAAATAACCGACTTTTTAACTACTATAATTTATTTATTTTCATTAAGTTTCAAAATTTAAATTAAATATTCCAAATGTAAATTTCAAAAATCAACGACAAAGTTATTTAAAATTTATATTTTTAAATGATTTTAACATATTTCAACTAATTCATCCTAATTGACAATTTTGACATTAATTCAATTATTGACCATAAATATTTTTATATTGATTTACTTAATTAATTCATCCTAATTTGAGAAACCTGAGTAAGCTACGCTTCCTTGAAAATAGATTAATTCGTCTACGAACGATTTATTGCTAACACGTGAATCATTAAAAATGATTCAAACATCTAAATTATTTTCATAGAATGGTCTGAGTCTAAATAATATAGGTATGATACACCCACTACCTCACACAGTAATAAATAACTGTGGCTTCATCACAAGGATGGCACCACGAGATTCAGGTGTTATGACCTTTAAATCAAGCAAATTTACTATTGATCCTACTCTGATTCCCATTTGTACTATTATCATTACAAATTATATAGTTGAGTAAAACTAGCTCTTAAACCCAGCTCACTTTCCATATAAGTGGTTGGAAAATCCAACGCTTTTCGAATTCAGATTCGCTATATTTTACACGGGATTGCTGGAACTATAACATTTACTTACTGATCCAATTCGTACTTTTGCTAAGAATCACTAGATGTCTCTTCTACAAGTTATTTTAAAGAAAATAATTCTTAGTTTCGACAACGGTTGAATTTGACGTGTGTAAATGACGATTATTTTACAGTTGTGTAAGATGGAAATATTATCACTATCCAGGCTGAAAGGGTTAGAGTTGGCGAAATAGAATATTTCAGTTTTCAAAATTCTGTTAAAATTATGTGGTTTTTTAAAGTTGTAGGCTTAAAAATCGTTTTGCCCAATAATTATTTAAACAACATAAAATCCCTATAAATAATGAGAAAATTCTAAAATGAATTTTTCCATTTCAATTCTAATGCAATACTAAATGGAATAGAAATACATTTATAAATGGTCAAAGTCTTGTGTTTTTCGGAATTAGATAAGCAAAGGTTCATTTCGGTTTCTGGGAAAGCTTAGTATTTGAGGATATCCGTTAATTTACTCGACAAATTAGATACAAAATGAGTTATTGATGAAATAATACTGATCTATACTATAATTTAATTTAGAAATTAATAATTTGGAAATCGATTATCATATATATTGCATTGGAAAATTAATTTGAGAATTAAATTTAAAATAATTTAATAAAATGGGCCTCAGTGTTATTTTTACAAATATTATTGGAAGGAAATGCGTTTTTAATCTGTAACAACATATATAAATATTTTCAAGTTACAATATGATACATTTTCTTTCTCCAGATGTGCAAATGAATTGCTTGATACGATCAGATATATCCAATATTTGGATCCAAATGCTAATAGTGAGCGTAAGTTTGTGAAGCGCTGATTAAATAATTTGTTTTATCTATAGGCTCTGTGAAAATTATGCTGGAGAGTTTTTTGATAACCGTTGACAGAATGACTCAAATCCGCCGGATTACACAGGAATTTGTCGATAGCACTGACAAAGAGTTAAGAGATAAATTTGACATTGATCTCTATCAAAGAATGATTAGAGCTTATATGCTGGAACCGATTAGCAAATTATTCTCATTTTCATCTCTTGATATCGTGAGTGATTTCACAAATTAATCAATATCAAGGTTAATTACCATTAAAATTTCAGGACCTATTAAATAATCAAAGCCAAGAGTCATTGATGAATATTATTGCATTTCTTACTTCGTATATATTTGATAGAGATACGAAAAAGTCTGAATCAGAAGAAACTCCAGAGGAACCCATCGTATTCAATGATGATCATGAACAATTGATAAATCAGCACATTAGCTTCATAATGGAATTGGGTTTCTCCAGAGAAAATGCTCGAAGAGCTTTAGAGGTTGATTATTAATTTCTATCATGACTTGTATTTTTGACATTATTGCAATTATTGATCATAATATTTTTATTGATTTCAATTTATAATGTTTATTTCAATAGTTATCTTAATTAATTCACCATAATTTGCATTTTTGACATTATTGCAATTATTGATCATAATATTTTAATTTTAATTAATTCATTATAAATTGTATTTTTGACATTAATATAATTATTGATCACAATATTTTTATTGATATCAATTTATAATTTTTTAATTAATTCATAAAAATTTGTATTGGCATTAATATAATTATTGATCATAATGTTTTTATTAATTAATTATAAAGTGTATTTTTGACATTGATATAATTATTGATCACAATATTTTTATTGATATCAATTTATAATTTTTTAATTAATTCATAAAAATTTGTATTGGCATTAATATAATTATTGATCATAATGTTTTTATTAATTAATTATAAAGTGTATTTTTGACATTAATATAATTATTGATCATAATATTTTTATTGATATTTCTATTTATAATTTTTATTTCAATAGTTATTTTAATTAATTCATCATAATTTGTATTTTTGACATTATAATTATTGATAACAAAATTTTTTTATGAATTTAACTTCAACACTGAGATTTTTATAAACACTCATCTGCTGCTACAGTTGTTAGTATAAGAAACCGTAACTTTGTACAAGTAAATGTGAATAATTTTTTTAATGTAACGCAGTTTTATATTGTTAATGACTATTAAAATAAAGGAAAACGAAATTAATTTTTTTGTAATCGAATTTCTGGCATTTTCATTTGGCGTTATTTAAGATGTTTAAATTGAAAGCAGTTTCTCATCTGTGAAATCAAGTTTTATTCAACAGTTTTTGAATGTCACTGGAATTCTTTGCGCTTCCACATAAATATGTTTATCTTGCTTTCTGTTTAGTATTTACAAGGCACATTTTTTTGTTTTACTTCAATTTTGGTCATTTTTACGTCATTAACAACATAAATTTTACAATTTTTTCATGTTGGTATAGACTAATCAAATCCCATGGCTTCGAAAACTGCATTGTTGCGATTTTGGAAGATTTGGTAATATGTATGAAATTGAAAATCTGTATTTTCTGTTTTAAGCCGCACAGTCGTAAACAGCACATATTATGGCATTCTAACATGATGTTTTGATATTAATTACGATATAACGAGCCGAGGTCAAATTTTGACGTAGAAATGTTGATTTTAAAGTCAATAGTACTTGATTTTTATTGGATTATTCATAATATATCAATTGCGCATAATTTTCAATGCTAATATACGACACGAACGATTTATCCTATCTGCCAATTCTATTGTATTTATATAAATATGTAATTATTACAGCGAAACGATTATGATCCAACTCAAGCAGTCAGTTCTTTATTTAACTCCGATCTCGGCATACGAACGGCTGAGTCTAGTTCAAGTACAAACGAGCCTGAAACAAGTTCGAAATCTGTACGTCCGAATCCATTAAATGAAAACTCACGAGAAATATCTACAATAGAAGCGAGATTGAAAGAATTAGAAATGAAGAATGTATCAATTAAAGAAATGATTAAAGAATCATTTTTAATCAATCTTTTCAATTTGCAGAAAGAAAAGGGAATAGATGTAAGGAGAGAAAAAAAGTCGTTTTAAACATATTTCATTGCCGGTTTCAGATTATCACACGCATCGTCGACATTCTGTTGTTAACCGGACAAATAAATGAGTTCCTTGAAAAGATCCTCGCGATAAATGGCTGTAGTTTCTTAACAAGTGACGATATCTACTCAAACATCCTGAGAACTTTAATCCTCAACCATTCGGGAAAAGAAATATCCGGTGCGAATATCGAAGATTCCCCCAACGGACTTCATATATTGACCTTGCTTTATAACAAAATAAGATTTCAAGTCACTGCAGCCTTCAAAAACCACGATATGGTGACAAGATTGGTGAAAATGACAAATCTATTATTCAAATCATTCATGGCTGTTCCCCATCAAACAGAAACCTTCAAAACCAGTGTACTGAAACATATCACTCAATTGTGGTTGATTATCGACCAATATGAGCGGACGGCTTTCGTAAATATATATTATTATTATTCAATGTATTAATTTGCACTTTTAACATTATATTCAGGCCTTGCGCATTAGGAAAGACGTGATTTACGAGTATCAAGGCTGTCCGACATGGTTCTGGATAGACGACCGACATGGAATATGGCATCCTGTAAGCACCCAACACAATGCAAACATCAATCGCAGCTACAGAAATGGACAGCTAAAAGCCTATTCCAAACCCAACTCCAATAATGAATACGTATTCAATTTCGTTTCACTTACCCAGAAAAATGAAGAAAGCCAAACTGAACGACCGATAATGTTGCTGCCATCTAAATCAAAAGACCAAAGTGAGATTTATTTGAAACTTTAAAAACTTGGTATTGTGCCAAAAGTATAATAGCTTCGTTATTGATTATTGTATTGTTTATTTAATTAATGGGAATAATTATTAGGGAAATTTGAGAATCTCAGTGAATATGAACACAAAATTATCTCCTGTGTTCCTGATCCATTGGGTGACGAAGAAGTTGTGGAACTGTCGGATAATATGCTACAATTTCTGATAAGTATTAAAAAAATTGACAATGTCTACAAATGGGATTGCTTGCAGGCAGCGTGCTATCTGCTTATCCGGCTTTGTGACAAATATTCAGTTGCCAGTGAACGGTTAGCGGCATATAAATCCGCCATACCTCGTCTCTGCACGATTCCCCATGTGAAAGGTTACACTCAACAATTGGTGACATTTGTAATGACACTATTAAGACAGGTGAATTAATATTCCCTATTAAACTAATGATATATTAATGTTACATATCCATAGCAATTTGAAACCCCTCAACTGTTGCAACATACCATATCCGATATTCTTGATAAAAACGTATCAAAAGGTGCATGTGTTCTACACAAAACGACCAGCTACAATGATAAATTATCCAAAGATTTATTCTATTTCATTTGGGATAATATTCCGTTATTGGTTCGAGATTTTGAAACGACTATGAATTTGATGTCAAAGAAAATCGAATTAAACTGCCAGACTGAAAGTAAACATATTGTAAATATAAAAAGTTGATTGATGTAAATTGATTTAGAACAAGTTCTCAAAACGTATTCCATATCGAAATCTCCATCTCCCACAAGTAAAGCCACTCAACCGTTAATGGAATTAGAGAAAAAACAAATAGCTATTGTTAGATTCCTTGTGGAAAGCGCACTTAGTTATTATATCGAAAAGGTTGGTTAAAATTTCTTTTAATTTTAATTCATATCTTTATGTTCTGTTAACTTGAAAAATCATTCATCAAATACTGAATTGGAATTCTTTTTCTGGTTTTTCAAATTTATTTAGTAATTATTCGTAATAATCTGCTAATATATCACCATAATATGCCTTTAAATTATTGAAAACGATTGATGGTGATATTTTGCAATCATGATTTGACATTTATGTATGCTATTATCATTGTTTCTCTTATCTATCTTCATTGACTCTTAATAATGTTTAACTTTAATTCTATTTAATTATTTCCACACTTGATGACTTTATATTCCTCAGAAAGCTAATAATTCTGTTGCTTGTTTGTTCTTGGTTAGAGATTTATTTAATATTCTGTACGAATGGATAATAAATGAATTTCATTCACAGGAATGTTGAAATAATAATACTAAACAATTTATAACTATATTAAATCAATAACAATATATTGATTTCAATTTTTTTAATAAAGAATACATAAAGGTTATAAATAGAATATAATATGCATCATACACTTGAAAACATAAATTTTAATAAGCGTTTTATAGTAAATGATTGCAAATGATTAATTACTCTCTAAATTATCTCATATATTTAGAACGATGTTTGGTGCGAGTTATTCAAGAAGCTGAAATTAAATACTGAATATGATTTGAAAAATATGATTGCATCCCCAAACTATTTACTTGAGACTCACACAGTCGTTACATCGAATCTTGAAAACAATTTCAGCTCTAATCAACATTCATCGGGCACCGTAAAACACACTTATAAATTAACTGGAAAAGAATTTCTAATTTATCTCGAAGAATTGATTTTCTCCTATGAACAAGTTGGAGCTTTCACGATAAATCTACGCCTATTCAATCGACCTCTTTCTTTCTATTTGGTAAATATCTATCTCCAGGAAGCCTGTGCATTACTGGACTCTATGAGATCCAAAGAACCCGGCTCCAACACGTCTCCATCAATGAGTCGAGAACAAATTCAATTCCAGCAACTGGTATCGCTACAGATAATTGAGGCTTTTCTTCTAACAGTCAAAGAATCGTATGATGTGATTATCGGTGAGATTGTGCGAAATCTAAAGATGAGATCACATCACAAAGATGGTGACTGCAGAAATACCTATATTGTCGTCATAATGAAGCTATTGAACGATTTGATAACACGGTTACCAGTTTCCGTTTCCAAGAAACTAGTGATTTTGATGTATAAATATCGCCTGCCAAATGATTTATGTCGGTTACTCAGCGTCGTAGATTGCAGTGTCGCGCAACACAAATCTGTTTTGGTCGATATTCTCACCGTGGTCGATTCACTCTGCCGACCAGAAAGACAAATGTATATCAATAAACGACAGCGGTCTTCGAAATCGAATTTGGAATTAATAAACAAACGTCAACGGCGCCTCAATAACAATGCTGATACACAGGCGACTTCAGTGATTGCTGGGACTTCTGCAGCGACCAATGAAATCACTGCCCAAGAAATGGAAACCGACGATGTGTTTTATGTGGATATTAATGCGTGGAGTCGTAATTCTCGCTCAGAAAACACCGATACAGTGGCGGTCGATAATATGGAGAATCTGGAAGCATCAAACGCTGATGAGCACCCGGTCGATGTGGACGATGATGAGGAAATGGATGAATATGATGAGGTAGATGGAGTAATGATGTCGGAATTCCGAGATATCGATGCGGAATATGATTTCGATGAACCGCAAATGTATGACGATGACAACAATACGGAAAGCGAAACAGATTATGAAGAAATCGAAGAAGATGAAGGCAGTGCTGGAAGTCAAGATGGCGACAGTCAGGGAGATCGATTTGATGAGGATATACGGGAAACAGAAAACAGTTCTCATTCCAATGGCAGACAGGAACAATCGCGAAGAATATTCCAAATTCTCAACCATAACTATTATAATATCAGCCAAGAAGGAGAGAATACCGAAACTCCAAGACATGACACGGAAACCTCATTGCGTGACAGATTGAGTAATGTGCAAATGATGTCGACATATGATCACCATCCTAGCTATGTGCTGAATGAAAGCTTTTCTCTCGATGCTCCTCCATCACAAGATGATACTAGCACATTCCGATTGGCTGACAATTTATATTTCGTCACAAACTCCCGAGAGTATGATATTTCCAGCCAGCCGTCAAATTACTATCCAAATGATTTGGCTGGGTGCTCAAACACGCCATCGAACAATCTACTTAGAACCACGAATTTAGAATCCTCAGCCGTGTCACAAAATCCACAAGTTCCCACCGGTTCACAGGAAGATTCCATTAACGGAAGAGGCTGGCGAGGATTGACATATGCCCCGGGAGCTCGATACATGAGACTGGAAGCCAGGACTTTGCGACAAAATACAATTAGGAATATACTGACATTAAACCGTGGCTCCTTTATGGATCGTGCTCCAAACACCAGATCTCCTTCGAATCGATTTGTCGATGCAGATCTTTCATTGGATTCACTGGAAGCGGATTTTGAAATGCAGGAAATCCTCGCTCGAGCACTAAGTAACATTCCTTCCGGTTGGAATTTCTTGATCAATCCCACTGCTTCTGCACCTCAAAACACGATAAATAATTTCACCTTCAATGACATATCTATGATTACCAATTTCCGTAGATGGATAGTTGAAGCACGCACATTGTATGGCAGGGAAATTACCGATTTAGTTATGCTAGCTAGAGCTCGTGTATATCAATCTGTATATCATTCGGTATCATCTAAATTGACTGAGGCTAGCGTGGATGAGAAAGAAGTTGTGGATTCAAAAACCAATATGGTGAAAACGGCTAATAGTAATCCAGGTTAGTTTTTTTTCTATTTCATTTTTCCTTATTTTTATTACCAAACATATATTTTCTTCAATTCTGTTTAATAATTAGGATCTAAAATGCTAATAATAATGAAAAATAGTTATTTATAATCCTTCTACATATGCAATTTATTATTTAATATTAATTTGGGAATTGATTTATTTATTAATATTAAATTGATTCTTAAATTATAATTATATCAGGAAATATATTGATAAAATTAATAATTTTTATTACTATATCTATTTTATCATCTTATTTATACTCAAGCCAATGAAATAAAATAAAAATTATAAATATCAACATTTTTGAATTTTTTAATATAAAGTATATTTTATATTTTTATACTTGAGCATTCATATAAAATTATGTTATTGTAATTTATTATTTGGGTTAATGACTGTTAATCAATAACGCTTACGAATTCGGCTCAAGTTCAACTTCGTGAATTTTTCGACAACCGTTTGCACATAAGCTGTACACCAATATCAGATTCTCAGTTTACGTCTTTTGCAAGATCTAAATGCACCACTGCTACCAAACCTATATTTTCATTAGAATGAGACCCCCAGAAGACGATTATATTGCTTAATAATAATGTCCTAAAAATGGTGATAGTAATTTAATAAAGTTCATATCCCAATAATAAGAAAAATAGTTTCTATCTATGTAATTCATTTAATATTAATTTTGGAATCGATTTATTAATAAACATTAATTTGATTCTTAAATTATAATTATTTCAATAATTAAATAGATTAAAGAATAAGGAAATTACTATATAGATATTTCTAAAATTTATGTATAATATACGAATATATTGGTATTTTTACATGATTCTATGGTCTATAACTTTAATTAAATTCCAATTTTATATTCATATAATAGTTTCGTAATTTGTAGTCTTTAAAGTACATGTAGTGCATTTAATATTGATTTTTATTTATGAACTATATTCATATATGTTATTGTTTAGATAATGTTGATAATGAGAGAAATAGTATAAATGATCAAACAGATATCGGTCGAGATGTGTCTATGGAACAAGACTTAATGATGCAACCAGATATAATGATAGAGTCTTTAGATGAACCCAATGAAAGTGTGATTGGAGAGGAAATGGTAACTCCTACACCCTCTGAAACAATGGAATCAAGAGATGAACCGATCGATAATATCGAAATAGAACAGCCGAATGAAGTAATCTCAAGAGTTGACCAATCACTGGGGGCTGTCGGAGGTGCTACAGCGGCAGCAGCAAGAGCAAATGATGAGGATATTGATAATTTATCTATGGAGCAGTTGATTGCTGAAGGAATAGATCCGACATTTTTGGAGGCTTTACCTCAATCAATGAGAAGAGAAGTTATTATTGAGCACCGGCGAGCAAATCGAGTGAGACAACAGCTTACTGGGATTCAATTACCTGAAAATGTTGATGCTGAAATTATGGCACAATTACCTGCACATATCCAAGAAGAAATACTTGCTCATTATCGACGTGAAAATTCAACCTCAGAAACTGCTAACGCTCCATCCTTAACTAATCCAGAATCTGGCAGTTTACCATTGATTTCGTCTTCTACCGGTGTCGTCGATTCGAGCTTTCTTTTATCATTGGCTCCCAGTCTAAGACGGGAAATTCTTGCTGATATGGATCAATCTCAAATCGCTAATCTCAGCAGTGAATTGGCTGATGAAGCGCGTCAAGTTCGACAGGAAACTGGAGATGCTCAGATGCGTGCATTGCAGGCCAATCTGTTATCAGTGACCGGAAGAAGGCGTGCAAGGCAATTGACATCTGGGTTATCGGACTTGTTATCGCAAATGAATAGAGGTCGATGGGATCAACGAAACATCCGTTATGTGGTATTTAGTGAACGAGGTCAAACAAACAGACATAACAATGCAGCAGTTACTGATCCGGTAACTGAGGCCGGAGAATGGCCTAATTTATCCGCTTACAAGCCATTAGTGTCAACTGATGGATTGACCAATCTAATTGCTTTGCTTATTACCAGTTCAACCTCTCCAAGCGTTATGAAGATGATATCGACACTCGTTAATAAGGTACGAATTTGTTCTGCCTAATGATTATCACATTTATAATCAACTTTTCAATTTCTTTTCCCGTTCATTGACATTCAACTCGTATAGAATCAGTTTTCTTTTTTTTCAATTTAAATTGACGTGGGAATATATGAAGCAACAAAAGAGATTTAACTCAATATTTTACTTATAATTTGTCAGTAGACTATCAGGTTAAATTAGTATTTGAATAATTAGAACATAATGAAGATAATTTCCGTTAGGGATCATACATAAAAAGACGTCCCCCTAAATATAAGCAATTTTCGATCCCTCTTTTCATGAGCTTCTTTCTAAAATAGATATTTTTTATTTCCAGAAGAAATATAAATAATTTATAAGCATATAGGCTAAGTTTAATTTCAATATTTGTTGAAAAATAGAGAAAAAACATGCATACACAATTAAAATGATCAAATGGCGGGAAAATAGGGGAAATCAGACATGTGGCTTACTTATTTACCATATATAGTATATGAAAAATATAATGGAAAAATCATTAATCCATTATGTGTAATATTTAAACGACCAAATTCAGGCGGGGATGTTCTAAGCGCTTGGACCCCCTAGTGCCCACATTTTCCCTTTTGCGAAGACCCTCTCCTTTCTTAGGGGACGTCTTTAATGAAGACTCCCTTATATCATAATCTCATGTGATAAAACTGAAAAAGATACCGATGCTTCAATATATAATATGCTTTAGCTTAGCATCTTACTTATAATATGTCAGTAGAATATTGTCGAATATATTTTTCATAAAATGTATTATAATTTAATAAATACCAACTGATGTAGGGATAAAAGGTGGGGCATAATACATAATTTAATTGAATATTTTACTTATAATTAGTCAGTAGATTAAAGTTAAATTTTATAAAAGGAAAAAAGTAATTTTGTGTTACTAATAATTTGCTAGTAGAGTAATTTAATTTATTTTTTAATAAAATGTATTAAAATTATTAGTGTATAATGAAATAATCAAATATATAGAACAGCAAATAACGATTGAAAAAGCTGGAAAAAACGAAAATTAAACTAATATTTTACTTGTAAAATGATTTTCTATTATAACAAATGCCACTTGATGAAACTCGAAAACATATATAAAACTTTATCTTCATGTGTTACTTGTTATTTGTCAGTAATATAATTTAATTTATATTTTAATAAAATGTATTTAAATTATTAATTAAATCATCTTATATTAATAAGTCAGAACATAGAAAACTTAGAATTTTGAAAATCACACCTGGAAATTAAGTGAGCAAAAAAGTTTATTCGCATGCACCAGTTTTTTGTACTCAGTTTCATTTTTGGACATTAAAAAAGTTTTTATACAAAAAATCATTAAAAATATTTCGATTTATCAAGAATTATTGTATTAAATAAACTACTTAATTTTATCAATAGTATAAATAAACATTAAAAAGTTTATAATAGCAAATGATAGGAGAAAAAGTGGAAGTATTTAAATTAATATTTTACTTATAATTTATTGGTAAACTATTAATTTTAATTTTATATTATATTTTATTTTATAAAAATGATTTTATATTATATAAAATATCATGTGATGAAACAAACTACAGAAGATTTTATCTTCATAAAAAATTAATATCTTTTTAATTTGTTAGTGTAATTTCTTTATAATAATGTATTTCAATTATCTGCGTAATAAAATTATGAGATGTCAAATAATGAATGGGTTAAAATCAAACATGAAATTTTATGTTATATGAAATAAAAGTTAAAAAAGAAATAATTTAATTTTTGGTGATTAATAATAGTAGGAATATAAATAATATATGATTGAGGAAAGAATAGAATATTTGTATATTGAAATCCATTTATTTTATAAATTTTCAGATTCTACAAAGTCTTACTTGCCATCCACAAATTAGAGCTTGGATATCTTGTACAATTGTTAATATCCTTCTTAAAATATCTTTACCTAAAGAAAATACTGATAGTAAACCAAAGATTTTCTCATCTCCGTCGACTAGTGAATCCAGTATTCTCTGTACTCCCATAGGTAGCGGCAGTTGTACCGATATGTCTCGTTCTTCGTCGATCCAAGACGACACATTCCGACAATACCCGAATAACAAATCTCTATTTTTCCATTCATTTGAACGCGGATTTGCATTGACTGATCAGGTTTTCGTTCCATCGATATCGAAAATTTATAAGCATAAAAATAAATCCGGTATCCAATCGCTTGAAATGCCAGAGATCACAATTCATGAATCGGTTTCTGGATCTGTTGCTAAAGCACTTATTGATTCTCTTTCTTCAATCAGCACGATGCATACGAAAGAATTTTTTCCAACTTCCCAATCTAAGAGTAAATTTTTTTTGGTAATCTATTTGTGTTCCAATAATGATTTGTGATCAATAGAGGTTCCTACGAATTTCTGGTTCACTCTAGCATGGTATATGAGCCTGAAAAGTGTTAGTCTTGAAGATCAGTGTCCAGAAAGTTGGAGTTTTTACTTTTATCGATTTTGTTATTTATAAATTCGCAATAGCACATTTACCGCCAAATGAAGAATATGACTATTTCACGCATTTATTGTGTTTGGTAAGGCTACCTTTGATGCAATCCAATAATGCAATGCTCGAGAAGCTTCTATCTACGATCCACAATATTCTTAAAGCGTATTACAAGGTATGTTGTATATTTGTACTGTTTGAATCGATTACTGATTCAATTTTTATTATTTAATATTATATAATTTTTATATTTAGTATTATTTTTATATAATATTTATATTTAATATTTTTTATTTATTAATTATCAATATTTCTTACCATCATTTTTATTTTATTTAATATTTATTATTTTTTACTTGATTTTTTTATTTATTTTAGTTTTTTATCTTAATTATTAATAAAAGTAAATAACGAAAATAAATAAAAATAATATTGAATAAAATAAATATTAATTAGTATTATATTTATTTTATTCAATATTATTTTTTTTTTTTTATTAATTATCAATATTTATTACTATTATATTTATTTTATTAAATATTATTTTTATTCAATTTTACTGTTTTTTATTTAATATTATTTTTATCTAATATTTAATAATATTTTATTTTTAATTATTGTTTTATATCTAATTTTAATTATATAATATTTTTTATTTACTATTTTTTTACTTAATATTTTTTATTTATTTTAGTTTTTTTTTCTTAATTATTAATAAAAGTAAATAACGAAAATATATAAAAATAATATTGAATAAAATAAATATAATATTAATTGATGATTAATATTATATTTATTTTAAATTTATTTAATATTTATATTTTTATTTTTCTTAATATTTATTTAATATTATATTTATTTATTTTAAATTTTTTAATATTTATTTTTTTTATTTTTCTTAATTATTATTTTTATATAATTTTACTGTTTTTTAATATTATTTTTGTCATTTTATCTTTGTTCAATAAATTTTTACTCTAATCAAAACAACAATCAATCTATATTGTACTTGATATCGATAATGCTCACAATAACAACTACATTCACCTGCTATAGTGTCTTTTAATTTGTCAAAATTCTAATTTAAACATATATTTATTATATTTTTGTTACTTATAGAGTCTTGATAGAAACTAATGACGATTTCCAGTTATTTAATTCAATAATTAATGTTTCTTTTCTATAATTTTAATTTTTGCACAACGAAAAAATCGGATATATCTTTATAAAAAATTCGATGCTACTCATTATTTTCTTTTAATTTCCACAAATTTGTGTTTTATCAATAATTTTGTGATTTTAATCGATAATCAATAGTCTTTCAATCTGTCTTGTATTAATTTTTTCTTGAATCGTGCCTTTCACGCTTTTTTTTCTGTGCATACTTCAATTCTGTTCATTCTATAATCTTTTTTTTTCTTTTTAGTCATTTAGTATGAAAGAAAAGCCAGCTGCAGCAGAATGGTCAATTGCTACAAATGACGGTGACAACCACGAATCTAGTACACCTACTGCATCGACGGGTAATGAAACCCCATTAAGTATATCGAAAGAGAAATCTGAAACAAAAGCTGTCAATGTAAGTGACCCGCATTTGAATCGGGTCAACGTGAAGACTATATCTCATTTGGTGAATATAATTTGCGCTAAAGAATGTTCTAGTCAAACGCCTTTGCCTACAGATAAATGTCGCATGTTTTCTGAGCGACTTCTAATTGAATTATCGAAAGGAAATGTCAACACAAAGCAAGATATAATCCGACTCCTCACCAGTAATATAGAATTGGTATTGGAAACATTAACTGGGGTTTTGCATAAAGTTCTTGATGAGGCGGTTATGATTCTGGAAAATGAATGCAATGAAACTTGTCTCAATGAACCATCTGGTTCTACCGCATCGCCAATTAAAAAAAGCAATACATTTACCGAGTCGATATCAAGTGACATTCTGACTTCTAATTTGTCGCCGTCGTATGAAAATGCCTTTACTAGTGCTAGCTCGCGTCGAAACCAAGCACAAGTATCAAGTGGCTATTCTAGAAATAATTCTCTGCCACATATTGCATTTAACCAATTGAAAATGGAATCGATCAAACCGTTTACAGCGAATACCGGCGATCATCTTAATTTATTGGATCTTTTTAATTTGTTGAGGAAAGTCGATAATTCAATTCTTACTCAGTTCCAATCGCCGAGTTCAATATGGCATTTACTGAGTCAAGTGCTAGATGCCATTCAAAAATCCAAAGAACCAGATGCAGTCATTGTTTTTCAAAGTTTAGTTGAATCGTTTCTGCTTTGTCATTCTGATTGTAGTGAAATCCATGAAGAACATAATAAATCAGATAATTCCAATGTATCAGATCCTCTTTCTCATCTCAACACCAGTCTTGTTGTCGATGACACGTTCATGAATTCTCCGGCATTTAGTGAAAACGGCAAGCATAATCCTTTTCTGGAATTTGTTGAAAAACACAAAAAAGTCCTTAACCATATTCTTAGACGCCGAACCGCTTGCGCACTTGACCAATCGAATTTTTCAGCTCTCCTTAAATATCCGAAATTATTAGATTTCGATATCAAACGTCGATATTTCCAGGCTAAAGTAGCTCAATTACGAAATGACGGTGATAGTCGATATGAAGAAGAGTTAGTGCAAGTTTCTAGGGCTCGTTTATTTGAAGATAGTTATGGTCGATTACATCGAAAAACCGCTGAAGAATGGAAGCAGAGGTTCTGTATCAAATTTATAAATGAAGAAGGTCAAGATGGTGGTGGACTCCTTCGAGAATGGTATTTAAAAATGAGTCATGAAATATTCAATCCGAATTATGCACTATTTAAAGTTTCTCCAGACGGCGTTACTTACACCATCAATCCTGCATCATACGTCAATAATAATCATTTGAGTTACTTTAAGTTCGTTGGAAGATTCATTGCGAAAGCAATTTTCGATAACAAACTCTTGACTTGCTATTTCACTCGAGCATTTTATAAGCATATACTCGGCATTTCAATTCGATATACCGATCTAGAAAAAGAAGATTATCAATTTTTCCGTGGCCTAGAATTCCTATTGAAAAATGATGTTTCGACAATGTTTCTCGATCAAACGTTTTCTATTCAAATATCAGAATTCGGGCAGACAGAAACCAGAGATTTAATACCAAATGGATCACAAATACTTGTCACAGAGGAAAATAAATCCGAATACGTTCGATTGGTTTGTCAAGAGAAAATGACTGGAGCTATTCGCCAACAACTGCATAGTTTTCTCGAAGGGTTTTACGAAATCATACCAAAAAATTTGATATCAATTTTCAATGAAAAAGAACTTGAATTATTGATATGCGGACTGCCGGAAATTGATCTCAATGACCTGAAGATCAATACAGTGTATAATAAATATACACCAGCGTCACCTCAGGTTTGATTGTTCTCCATATTTAAAATAAAAAACTTGCGTAACATTAAAAAAAAATTTTTTGAACTATTTATTTAAAAATGATAAAATTATTTAGTTGAAAATGACTTAAATTGATCTATTCAAATTTTTTTTAAAAATAATTAAATTTTAAAAAATTAATTAAATTTTAAACTATTTATTTAAAAGCTTTATATTTTATTATTTCTGAGACTCCTACCATATAAAGTCCATCAGAATTATTCCCATTCAAAATTACATTGAATTAATTTCAGCAACAACATTTGCCTTACTAAAAACTGGAAATCATTTTTGATGAATTTACATCAGATAAATTAACAATTGAAAACGACCAGACAGTTCCAGTTTTAACACAATCGTATAAATTCTTCTTTCGATGAGATATCATTCATCCTTTTAAAATCAATAATTTCTTTAACTTTTGCTTTTCATATTTTTAAAACTCCCTTAAAAAACGTCATGAGTTATCTTCAAATTTTTCCTAAAAATTGGCACGATGCCATATCAAAACAATAATGATATTATTTTAAATATCAATTTCTAAATTTTCTTAATAGTGAATTAAATCGTCGATGACATTTATTTAGAATTCATGATTGGTGCGTCTTTACGTAGTACAATTGCGTAAATTCCAAATGATAATCCGACAGTTTTTAGAGGATAAAATTCAGTACAAAACCAATCCCGTTTTTTATAATTTTTTTCACAGAAAATCTAAAGTATTGTGGTTTTAAATTTTAAAAACTAAAAAATGTTATTTAAATTATGGTTTTAATGATCTATATATTTTATTATTGATTTATGAATTTTAATGTTTTAAGCTTAGATATGGCATGAATATTGTATGTATGAATATATAAAATATCATTAAAAAAGAAATACTTGTGTTATGTTTAGAAAATTATACTTCATTCAATATGGGAACATTCGATTTTCAGATAACATTGGAAAAAATATCATGTTGTTGATTGAAATTGAAAGTTTTAGTAGAATATATAATATTTATCAGTAGTTTAATTCGTAAAATATTATTGATCAGAATAGTTAATAATAATAACAATCATTTCTAATCAATATTATTTTTGCATAGACTTTTAATTTATTTTAAAATTCAAAGCTCGATTTATAAATTTAAAGGTTTTAAGTTTAATATTGATTGAATATCATATATATAGGATGAATATATATAACTATCATTAAAAAAAGAAATATTAGGATTATATTGAGAAAATTATACTTCATTCAATATGGGAACATTCGATTTTCAGATAACTTTGGAAAAAATATCATGTTGTCGATTTAAATTGAAAGTTTTAATAGAATTTATAATATTTATCTGTAGTTTAATAATTCGTAAAATATTATTGATCAGAATAATTAATAATAATAATTATCTCTAATCAATATTATTTTTGCATTGACTTTTAATTTATGCAATAATTATCTCCAATTTTAGATCCAATGGTTTTGGCAAGCTCTTGAATCCTTTGACCAAGAAGACAGAGCTCGATTTATCCAATTTGTCACCGGTACAAGTAAAGTTCCACTGGGGGGATTCTCAAAACTCGAAGGTATGAATGGTCCGACAAAATTCCAAATTAGCCTAGCATCGATGAGTACCAATCACTTACCAGCCGCTCACACTTGGTATATATATATATATATTCAATTATCGATATATTTGATAATAACCTCATTTCATATTCAGCTTCAATTCAATCGATCTACCCCAATACGAGAATTTCGACAAACTCCATAAATGTCTGCTGACTGCCATTAGAGAGTGCAGTGAAGGATACGGGATGATTTAATGATAATCCAGTCTTTGTGATATATAATATAAGAAATTAATTAATAGTAATCATATTCTACCAATAATGACTCATGATATTATTTCTCGGCTATTTTGTGGTGTTTTCAATGATCATAATTATTGCTAAATATTCATTATTCTCTAACTGTATTTTCAGAGGGCCTTGATTTCTCAGACTGTTTGTGGTGTGCCTCGACTAGTTCTAATGCTATTCGTGTTGTATTATATTATTCAGTTTTCTTTTTCCAGATATTTGAGTGCTGTTATGGTTTTGATTGAGGTTTCTTTTCCGATATCTGTCATTACTAATATATACATATAAATATACATGCATACATATATATGTATTGTTATGTGCAATTTCCGAGTGCTGCATTGTTGTTGTTGGTGTTATGCTATAATAGCTGAGTGTTTTGCAAATATAAATTATCTGAGATTGTTACACCTGGTGAAATCGATAAATATTTTGTTGGGGTTTTTGTTAAAAATCGATTTTGCACAGTGTTTAGTGTTAATACACTAATTTTAAAGCATGTAAATACTGGTACGTTACAAAAAAATTATATTATTGATTTTCAATAATATGATTAGGAACATTGATTTTCCTAGGTTAAAATCAATATAATTCAAATTTAGTGAAAAGTATGCATTACGAATCTGATTGGTAGTTTTGAGATAATTCTCTCTGCAATAATTTATGTTTATATCAGGTAAATACATTAAAATCTAGTGAATGACAAGAGTTTAGGTTGATAAAGCGTAAAATGTTGATTTGTATTATTTTACAGTTTTCTCTTTCAAACTGTTAAAATGATAGGCAACATTGCTCCATCGTTGATCTTGAAAACGTCAATTTTAATTTGTATAACAAACGCTTACACTTAGGTATTGACATCGGTAAAGTAATGAGTATTTAAACTGAGAATCAGGCTTGGTAAAATATCTCCGTGCAAGATTATAAAAATAAGAAGCTCTAAGATTAAGGATTTATTTCTTTCCTACTATGAAGTAAAGTCTTGTCACATATTCAACCTTTTCTATCTAATTTCTGCAAGTTCCGTCGATAGTGATTGAAGATCAAGCAGCGCTTCTGTAAAATTTATTTTATGACAATTAATTTTCCTCAAGATTTTATGAAAAATTATCGTGGTACTGTCTTCTAATTTTTCTAATAGTTTTACTAATTCTTCCAGCCCATTGACAATAACTCTAATCGTTTGTGCTCTTTGCTATATCGTGTTTACGAAGATTGGATTAAAATGTAATTAGAAACTTTAACAAAAACGAATCATGAAAATCTGACAACTATGGGAAAAGTAATGAAATATGGTAGGCATTTTGTTTTATCGCATCAAAAAACATGCGTGTAAAACCCCCTATATAAGTCGATGCCAGATCGACACAATTTAATGCCATTTTTCAAGAAATTGTTATAAAAATCTTTCATTCCGAAGTAAGGAAAAGTTTTTTTATTTTTTATACTATTATTATTTTATCATTATTTTTATGTGTATAAAAGATATAGGATAGGTAATATTATATTGAATTTTTATAGGTTATCACCTGTAGTATTTAGGTCTAAAATGCATCGAAATATTCTTTTTATTCGAATAATATGATTTAATTTATTTTTAGTTTTTGAACTTTATTCAGTTTATTTAATAATAAACGAATATTAATGAAAAACAAAATAGAATGATTTTTCCTCGTATCGATCAAGTCCCAGGGAAGCTTCGCTTCTATGATACTTGACCTATACGAGATGCCTCGTGACCAATATTTTCCATCACTCAAGAAAAGTACTAATGAAATATTAATAATGATTATTTATTGCATTTAATATTATTATTATGAGGCTTAACCATTATCATTAATTCCAAAAATTACCATTTATCTTAAAACTTTTTAAAGAATCCAAATGATGCAAATCTGAATGTTATTTCATCCACCATTATTATTTATTTTATTGATTATCCTACAATCACATGCATACAGGTGAGCAAAATTAATCTTCACCAACTAGTTAAAAGCTATTACTTCGGTGTGGGAGGTACCCGTAGTGAATAGTAGTTCGCCGGGTCAGATCTCCTCTTCAAGAACCTCAACGTCAGACCCTCTGTAGAGAGCGAAGGATCATGAGGAAGATTTAAATAATATAAAACGAATGAAGAATATTCTTGTAGAATGACTCAGAGAGAAGATGCATATTTCTGTGCAATGTATGTTATTATCATGTTAACTCAAAGAAAAGAAAATAAATGGAATGAATTTTATTAGAAGAAAATTATCTATCAAGGCTGAGAATTGACAAATAAAGTATTAATAATAGTTGATGTTTCAATTAGAAAGAAAAAGAAACAAAAATGAAAGTTGAAAATTTGTAAAATATATACCGATTCCTGAAACTATGTCGGGTGATTGTGGTAATTAATTTTGTTATTTTTAATGATATACACTGTTGGAAAAAAAATTTCGGCAAATGCCAATTTTCTTAAAAAGTACGCTAATCCGAAAGAAAAGCATCTTTAAACATAATTAAACAAAGTAAATTCTCTTTTTATATTATTTAACCATATTAAGGAGGAAAACGGTCTAGTATATGCTTTTAAAATCAATAAAATTTATACTTTTTCAAAACAGACTGGAAAAAAAATTTCGGCAATTATATTTAATAAGGTATATGTTTCCTTTTGGCTCTAATCACACAATTAACTCTATCGTTCATAGTCTTTACGAGTCTTTTACAAAGCTCTGAATCGATATTTTCCCATATTTCTATAACATACTGCTCAAGTTCTCTTAAATTAGTCGGCTTTCTTTTCCTTACTTCTCTCTTCACGTAATCCCATAAATGTTCAATGGGATTCAAATCTGGAGATTGTGCTGGCCAATCTAGCACATTTACATTCTTAAAAATGAAGTATTCGCCTACAACTCTGGAAGTATGTTTAGGATCATTATCCTGCTGAAAAACAAATTCATCATCGAGACCCATATCTCTTGCCGAAGGACCTAGATTTTTAGTTAGAATGGACTTATACATTAGACCATCCATCTTTCCCTTGATAATATGGAGTCTCCCGACACCTTTAGATGACATGCATCCCCATAGCATTATACTACCCCCTCCATGTTTTATAGTTGGAAGACAATTTTTAGATTCTAAGGCCTTTCCTTTCTTTCTATAGACTCTCTGCCGCCCATCGGATGAAAAAAGGTTAATCTTTGTTTCATCGCTCCAAATTACCTTATCCCAATCACTTTCTTCCCAAGAAGACCATTCATTTGCCAAATCCAATCTTCTCTTAATATTGGATTTGGATAATTTCGGTACCTTCCTTGGGACTCGAGATCTATAAGAGGTATCTTTGATATAGTTTCTTACTGTTCTGCTTGAAACTGATTTTTTAGTAGTCTTTTCTATTTCATTTTTGATACTCTCAGGTGACGTAAACGGATTTTTTTCAATTTCATTTAAAATAATCTGGATATCTGAATCATCCAATGACTTTTTTCTTCCAGAACCAGACAATCTCAATACAGTATCATGTTTCTCATATTTCTTTATGATACTGTATATTGTAGACCTTGGAATATCCAGTCTTTTGGAAATTTCAGAATCCGAGAGGTTTTCTTTATGCAACCTTACTACCTCTGAATCACGTACAATTTTAGTTTCATTTATGCTCATTAAAGGGTAATAAATTATTCCACGATTTTATTTTTTGGCGGGAAAAGTTTTTGAGAGGTTTGTAGAAATCTGCCGATTTTTATTTTCCAGGCATATAATAAAATTTTTAGATTTAAACAGTAAATCAATTATAATATCGAAAATAAAAAGCATAAACCATGTTGAACTTGTTAGTTTTAATACATGCCAAATTTTCATTAATAAATAATGATATTATTAAGGAATAATTCGAAAAAAAGACATTTGCCGAAATTTTTTTTCCAACAGTGTATTAATAAATTTTATATAATTATTTCAGGTCATTTTATAATTATAATAATCATTCTTATCATTTTTAATAATATATTAATGAATTTTATATAATTATTTTGGCTTAATTTCAGGAAATTTTCGAGTAAAACCTTATTATTAAGTCAATCATCATGTTAATAAATGGATATCTTTTATACATCGTTTCAAGTGAATTTTCAGGTCAATTGGCATCCGAATTAAAAAAGAAACAAATTTTCCATTAAATCCCTATGAAAATCAACTATAATCGAGCCAATTATTTGAGCCAATTAAGAAGACACAGATTGAAGACCGCTCGTCTACTGGGACAGAAAAAGAAATTTAGACCTTCATCTGCTGACATTCTCTAATAATCTTTCAATTTTTGTAGTGATCAATAAAATGTTTTGGGATTTGGGTCGATGGTCGTTTTGAAATCATTTAAAACTTTCTATAAACAACACTTTTAAAGCAAAATATAGAGATCAAGGTGTCGATATTATTACAATTAAATTAATAACAGAGGGACCTATAATTAAAATGAGCATGAATACCTTCTATGGGAGCTCTTGAACCCAAAATTTTTCTAGAGTATAGCAGTCATGGTAGTATGGCTCACCTTTTACTAGAAACCGCTCATTGGGGTACATTTCCAACCTCATTTTAACTGGTATCCAATGGTTATATCTCTTTTGCGCGCATCTGGTGGAAATCCCTTGCAAGTGACAGCAAAAATCTTATATTTTTTACCCATTAGGTGCCCAGCACATGTATTTCAATATCCCAATATCCTATAAAAGATTCTTTGATAGAAAATCAATATCTAACTACCTAAAAACCTGAGACATTTGTTCTCGATGAGTGATATCAGGAGTCAAATCAAATACAACTTCATAACATTTATATCTTTTAATGTTACCTATTAGTTAAGTTCGAACTGAAGGTACCAGAAGATGTATAAACTTATTTGGAATTTGTTGTGAAATGTATGAGACAGTTCTTTGCGTTTCCATTGCATTTTTAAGATGATTTGCTTGTAGTGGATCAAACTGAGTTACACGTTTAAGTAAAAATAAAAGGCTTCCGACATTTGTACTATCTTGAAGAGCTAAATTTTCTAGATGACCGTGTATAAGGAGATTTGTATAATCAGATCCTTCATACAGGCTAATATTCGTTGCAATATATTTCGCCGTCATTCTTTTTCGGGCCCTATATTTGTTTCTGTATATTTGCATCAATTCCCGTTTTACTAATTAATATTTTTTCTGATTCTTGTAAACTATTTTCGATGATTTAGTATTCTTTCAAGGTTAATCAATTTATAATGTTTCCACCATTTATTAAAATTAGATATTATTAAGAAAGATGATTGCGCTGCGGAGTTCGATCTAATAAGAAGTAAGTAACATAAGTAGAACGTTTAATTATGTTTATGTCATTATAATAGTTATGATCGGTCAAGTCCTGTTCATTCTTCATTAGGAACCTGTCGAGAAAACCAGGATTTTGGCGTTAGACGATTAGCTGATGTTGTTTCTGTGCGAGGTTGTTTCGATTTTATTGGAAGATTAATATTGAATCAACAACCTCTTTACTTATTCATCCTTCTATCTTCTGGTTTTTCCTTTGATGATATTTTTTACTAAATCTGATTCTATTATTTTTCTGGATTTCTGATCTTCTTTTTTTGATTTAGTTATGTTTTCAAGAATTTTATTTCAAAAAAAATATTTATTTAAAATATATTTCCTAGAAATCGATCATGACAAAAAAGTTTTATGCGGTCATGTTCGAATTAAAATACCAAATTTCTTCCAAAATTTGAAATTGTGGTATAGACAAATAGATGCAGCATTTGAATCTGCAAACATCGAGAGCAAAATACCAAATATTTTCAAACCTTGACCGTTCATTCTTGAATGATGTTCCGATCTCATGGTCCCTAATTCCCCAACTCCATGACAATTTTAAAGATAAACAATTTTCTTCAGCAACGAAACTGCTATAGAATCAAGATTCTTCGAAATCTCATAAAGAATTTCAAAGACTATGGGGCAAAAAAGTGATCCACTAACAAGTAACATTCTGCTTTATGAATTTCTCAGCTGCTTGCTAAATCATATTCAGTATCCTACAGCCAGACAAAATGCAAATTAGGCAATGAACTTTCCTCAACTTTCAGTGAACATATGGCAATAAAAAATAATCAACTACAGTTCAGACGATTATCATTTGGCATTTAAGTCATTCATGCTAGTTTCTTTTAACAAACCAAAAATTTTCACTGCAAGCGATAACATTCGGATCAATGTTCACGTGTGTAAATGTTAGGCTTCCAAATTTTAAAATTCAAAGAAACATTGAGCACAATGAGCGAAACATTCAGAGATTATTGGGAAATTTACGAAAAGAATTCTATGAACTGATGAAGAAGGGCATCGTTCGAAAAAAGAAAAAGTGAATGGGCTGCACCACTAATAACAATTAAAAAGAAAGACGGCTTCCATTGACTTTTCAGTGACTACAGAACTCTGAATGCACAAGAAAGGCTGATCGGCATCGACTGCCATTGATTGCAGATATTCTTGATCAACTTCTAGAAAAAGATTCAATTTAATCTTTAAAAAACCTTAACATCACATCTTCATCTTATCAGATGATATTCTTAAAACGGTTGTCGTAACTTCTTTCGGTCTTTATGAATATGTTAAAATGAGATTTGGTTTGAAAAATGCCTCTCGGACTTTTCAATGATATACAGACAGGCTTGTTTACCTTCAAAGACTCCATATTATGTCATCTTGTCGACTCTATCTTTTGTGACTTTTATTTACTTTTAAAAATTTTATATTATGTCATCTAGCTTACGAATTTTTACTTACTTTACTTTACTTTACTTAGTTTACTTTAATTTTATTTAATTTAATGCTTACCTATATTTTTTTAACGAGACCATCAAAAATTATTGGATCTGAAGAAATTTTGAAACCATATTTATTTATTATATTGAAAATATTAAGATCAAATTTTAAAATAATTACACGTGTTTTTTATCGAGAATCTAATATTACTCACTGACTATAGTATGAGCTTAAAATCCAGTGGCCCATTGCCTCAGCTTATTTTGACATACATTGGCATTTTCTGGCGCAGGGTGAAGGTGGATTTATGTACACATTGAGAACAAAAATATTCAATATTTTTTACTACCTCTGTCCCAGAAAAACCGGGATTTTTATTATTAGGTATTTTAGTTGTCGATAATTAATAGTTTTTTAATTGCAGTAACTTTTGTTTCGGTTGATCATTTTACTAAAGAAACAATGAAGACACATTTAAACAGTGACGAGAAAACTCTGATTTTGTTGAATTATGAGCGTTTGCTTATGGAAATATGTAAAGTTGATTTGGAGTATCAAACAGTAGAACAACTTTGAAAGGCTTTCGGAGTGGGCAAAAACTACGTCAAAGAACTTTGCAAGAGATTTATTGAAAGTGGCACACTACTTCTTCAAAGTGAGTCTGGAGGTTCTACTATTTATAAAGAAGAACGTTTGGATTTAGTGGTAGAAGCAGTAGGAGCAAAATGTGATTCCACGGTAAGGGAGATTGCTGCAATTACTGAAGTCCAGCGTAGTACAGTTTGGCGCCTTTTAAAACAAAGTGAATTTAAAATATGTTCACGAAGAACGACTCCATTATTATCTCAAACTCACATTGATAGTAGGCTGAAGTTTTGTAGAGGACAAAGATGCAACAACTGGAATGATTAGATTGGCGTTGATGAAAAGTGGTTTGAACTGAATAAGACGAAAAGAAAAGAAAGATACCTTGAAAACAGTCCTAAAAAGAAGATTCCATGTGTTAGGAAATGTAATCCTCAGAAATTCATGGTGCTTTCTGCAATTCCAAAGCCTCGTCCCAAGTGCAGTTTTGCTGAGCTCATTGAGATTTGGAGAATAACCGCAGATTATGTCGCTCAAAGATCTTCCAAAAACCACGCAACAGGAGATATTTACAAAATTGATACAACCATCAAAGCAGATTCATACTATGACCTAATGATCAAACAGGTAATTCAAGTAGTAAGAAAAAAGATTAACTTAACTGACAATATCACCATTCAACAAGATAACGCTAGCCCAGGTGTTGGAAAAAGGAATGTTACATGAATCAAATAATTTGGCGCTGTCGGTGGTTCAAGCATATCTGTCGTGAACCAACCAGCACAATCACTGGAGCTCGATAGTGTTAGGTTTTTATAGTAATTCGGTGTTTAGGTCTGACTCATTGGTGTCCTTATTTAATCAATTCAATTAACCCAACACAATAAGATTTATTTTTAATCTATATATCACAACTTTATTCACAACCTTCACAAAAATCGATTAAATTCACAATACTCTGCACAATTACTTTGCACAAATTCACAATCAATGCATATGGATACGTCTTCCAAAGGGAGATGTTCCTGTCTGGTGCGCAATACTTTAATTTGCTTTGCTAATTTATATCCTTTCTAAGATTATTACCTTCTTTGCTGAACTCTCGGAAATATTCTCTTCGACCAACTGTCCATTTTGTTGATTTGCCTTTCCTTTTATACCCATCTCGCAAATCAGGTCACCCGCAAACTAAATTGGTTTTGGCATTTTTGACATCTCTCTTTCTAAAACTAAATTAGATACTTCTTGGCTCCCGGGTTTTCGTTTATTTATAATAATTATATTGGTGGCGGGTTCCCCTTTTATCCCGGGTTTCCTTCGTCAACCAATTTCATTTTCCGTAATTAGAAAATTTGTTGACCTCCCGGGTTTCTTACATTGTTCGAGTTTTCTGTTGGCTCGGACTTTCCATTAGCTCGGGTTTCCCATTAGCCAATTAATTTTTAATTAATTTCGATTTAATTTTATTATATTTGGATTTGTCTTGTCATTTGGCATCCGCCCATACCCATTTCCCCCGAAAAATATATATTTTAAAATTTTTAATTGATTTTGTCTTTTTAATCATTATTTCGAAAATCAATGTTTTTATTGATTTTCCATTTTACATTTGTGAATTTTGTTAACCCCAACAATAGTAATTATTTGGGCTTTTTCCATTCCCTCTCTGACAGGATAGAAAAGTCTACAAAAAGGAATATTGAAGAACTGTGAAAAAATATACAAGATGGTTACTAGTTATATGATGGAAGTGCATTGAAAAGTTTGTGGGGAACGAAATCATCTGTCATCCAAGAAATCATCACAGTAAGAGGTACATCCATCAACATTCTACATAATGGCGTTAGAAACTCTCTTCTTTGATTAATAGTATTTTTAACTTTCGTGTTTGGTTTATTCATTATACACGTTATATCACTGACTCAAATTTAAAAATCCCGGTTTTATCTAGGACGGGGGTAGTATAAAAATACTTACTGATCTTGAAAACGGCCAAAAAGTGGCATCAAATCAAAACCCTCAAAGTCATCATAATTATTAATCATTTTTACTGATTTTCAATTGAATAGATTCCCATTGTTGGGGTTTTACAAATATACACTGTTGTTATATCGACCGAATAAACCTAAGCTAATATAATAAAATAAATGTATTCTTACTCTTGTATAACCTTTTCGTCATAGAATTCTAATTTGAAAATAGTTATTGGTAAAATATTAATCTCGACTGTTCAAATCACCTTTGAGACTTAAACTACTTCATTTGATAACTCTTACATTAACCTCTTATATTTTACCAGCTATCATTTGACCATTCACTTCGATTATTCTAACTTAACCTCCACTGTCCTAGCAACTCCCTTTCAATAATTCATATTGCCCGACTCTACTTTCTTTATACAATAAATTTAAAATCGCGTTTAAGAAACTACTTCAACAAAACAAAAACTACCAACAGAAACTACTAATCAATTAAAGCAAAATTTTATTGCATAAAAGAATGTGTTATATGAAACTATATGATTATGTAATGCCATTAAAACTTCGATGAGCATACGATATCATTAGTCGCCGAAGGATTGTGTAATACACTCTTGATAAATTTGACTGTTTATGCAGCTTAGTTTTATAACGGTAATAGAAAAAGTATAAAATTGCTTGGCATTGAAAGCAAAACTATTAAAATCGTGACAACTTTAAATTTGTTTAAAAGGTTTTCTGAAATTGGTATAATCTTAAAAGTTATGTAAAAGTTATGTAAACTTTAAATTTGAAGTCTTTGAAAGCTTTTTTGGAAATAGAACCTTTGCTATATTCAACTAGAAATATGAAATTTTGCTAGGACATGTGATAACAAAAGTTGATATTAAGGTAAAGGCAGTAGTCCAGAAATTGTGTGACGTCAATTATATAAGATTTTTCGACAGTCAGAAAATATTATAAAATGAAAAAATGTCGGTTAGAGTTATTGGGTTATAATATACCATTTAGTATATTATTATTCATACATTATTTTATTATTAATAATATTATTATTAAATATAAAATAATAAATGGTTCGTATAAGCTTTTTCATTCAATTTAATTATACTTCACATATTAGAAGTCCGACAATGAAGCTCTTTTAAATGTATCTCTTAACCTGGATGAATATCGGTGTGAGCGTTTCCAATCAGCAATTCTTTTCCAATCGGCGAATCTTTTTTCCAAGGTCTCATATGGATAACCATCACTATTACTGACTAATTCAGAATGGTGATTCTCGGAATGTACACAGAAAACCTAAAAGTTTAAATTGGTATCATTAAAAAATTGTTTGAATTAAGGAAAAATAAAATGATTTTATTATCAATTTAGTTAATAAATTATTCTGAAACTCCTAAAACTCTACATTCTGTTATTAATTATTAATGTTTTTTTATGTATTAGTTAATAATAATAATAATAATAATAATAATAATAATAATAATAATAATAATAATAATAATAATAATAATAATAATAATAATAATAATAATAATAATAATAATAATAATAATAATAATAATAATAAGAATAATAATAATAATAATAATAATATAATAATAATAATAATAATATAATAATAATTATAATTAATAATAATAATAATAATAATAATAATAATAATAATAATAATAATAATAATAATAATAATAATAATAATAATAATAATAATAATAATAATAATAATAATAATAATAATAATAATAATAATAATAATAATAATAATAATAATAATAATAATAATAATAATAATAATAATAATAATAATAATAATAATAATAATATAATAAATCTCTTACAAATTTTCTGTGGCAAATAACAATACTTTTAGGTACTGTAAAACAATCTAATTGTAATATTATTTAAAACTAAAACAGCTGATTTTTTATTGAAATCAAAATATATTACTTAAAGATCCATTTCAAAAAAAATTGGCACCTCTCTACAAAAGTAAAAACAGAATTTTTCTTTCTATTTTATTATATATTTGTAATCTTAGCCAAATGAGATTTATTGAAAAGAAATTTCCAATTATTATTTCTTAAAAAACTAAAATATACAAATTATTTAATTACAAAAAATGATTAAATTGTCTGTCCAAATATTTTTGTATCGAAATTTATATTATCACTTTTCAGGGAATTTCTGGCTGCGGAAGCAACTGGAAGATTTACCAGCTCACGATATTTAACAAAAATCGTATAGTTCTAAATTAAAGTATCACAAAATTTATTATCTAACGCAGTGGTGAATTTATTGGCGGAGACGTTTTGTGAGACTCACTTTTTATTAATTAAATCGAAAATTGTTTGCATTCATCAAAATTGTTAAAACATTTCTGTACTTTGCCACTTGCGCCGAAATGACTTGCCTTGCACGCTGACTGCTTTTTGTAATAAATATTGATATGACGCGTGTAGAATATCGTGTGACCTTTTATCAACAATTTATATATTCAATTTATTTTTAAAATGACAACTCCCTGTGAATTGCTTTGAATGAGTTCATCAGGGGAAAATGTTTCTATGGAGCTTATTTCTAGCGAATGTGGTTAAATGTCTGTTCATTTCATACATAAGTACATTAAGTACTTCAACAACACCATTGGCATCTTGATTTTTTCCATTAGAAAAGCTTTTATATTTAAAAAATTTGACAGTATGTATCTCTAACAGCAGCGGTTTTCAAAATCGAGGTTTATTAACCCTTTTGAAACGTTTAGTTTTTATAGCATCACATATAATGACGTGTCTATGCTAAATAGATATGCACAATAATTTTTTATATATCTATTGTTATTGTACTATGCAACGCATCATTAAAACACAACGTATAAGCAGCAGAATTAGGCCTACTCTACATAATGATCACTTCTGATATCTTAAAATATATAAAAGCCTGTTATTGAGAAACAATATCAAATATTTAAATATAAACGTATAGTATTTTTAATTTTTATAAAACAGTCTGTTTATATTTTATGCAATATTTAATTTATATTATTGATACTTAACTTAAAAAATATGAAACTAAACTGAAAAAAATGGCAATATTTAAATTTTAAAATCATCTTTTATTTTCAATTCCATTTCGACTATAAATTAATGCTTTTTCTATTTGACACAAATTTTTGGTACTGCGAAAGTTTTTATTAAATTGAATCAAACCTTAATATATGGGTGAGATCCAAATGAAGATAAATGAAATTCTATAGAAAAAAAAACAAATCAAAATGATTACTTATTTAAATATAAATTATTATTATTTTATTTAAACAAAATCAATGAGAGACTGCCACTTTTTAATATTACTTTTTATAGTGATAGTTTAATTTATTGTGATTATCAAAATTAAATTTTTAAAAATAAATTCTGGCGGGAGAAGGGGCAGGTTGAGTCGAGTAAAATTTTTATATTTTTATGAATTATTTAATTTATTATCGAATTAATTTTAGTTACAATTATCTGGTGAAATTATTTATTCCTGATATATTGTTTTATTATTATTAATTATATATATATATATATATATATATATATATATATATAGTTAATATTATATTTTTATTATTTATAAAATTACAAATTATATTTAATCTAAAAACTCTTCAGTGCTTTCAACTGTAAATGATCAAACTAATGAAAAAAAAATAAGAAATAAAAATAAAATTCTTACTGATACCAACAACAGAAGTTCAAAAAGCATCTTTGATGTATTTGAATAACTATTTGCTGGGCTGCTTGATTATTTATATGGGATTCCTGGTCATGCTAGCTCCTTGCTGATTGGATTCGATTTGTAAGGAATAAAATCTCCTGGGAATTTATCAAACAATTCCAAAAAATATATCATAATTAAAGTTAAAATTAAAACAAAGAATTTTATTGATTCAGTTTACTATATCAATCAGCCATTGATGTATGGAGAAATTACCCAGACTTAATTGAGGAATATATTTCTAATTGTTTTTTCCCAGTTTTAATTTGTGGGAATTTCAATTTTTTTCAATTTCAATTTAATTGAAATTACTCGCTATATTTGTCGCTTTTATTTGTGTTTTCTATCTTGGTTTAATCTCTTCTAATAAATATTGCGTATTGTTTTAACTGGGCTCCGGGGCAAAATCAACAGTCGTTTGGTCAAAGGAAACAATAATGTTTTTATATTTAGAATTATGACAATTGTGTACCTGATTATTCTCAATATTTGTCTGTTAATTTAATTATTGACAATTAAGGGAGAGAGAGAGGGGGGGAGTGCCTAAATGAAATTAGATTTTGATAAAAAATTACCTGTGGTTAACAGGTTGACAGACAGTAGAATTAGTTGTTGGAAAGTGAAGGGACACTTAATGTAAACGGCCCAATTCTGTAGATAAAAGGTTGGAGTTTGGATCAACATGTTTTAATTAATTAATAAACATAAGGAGACTCGTTTCAATTTAAAACTGATATTTTTATGACGGTATATTTCAATATTTTATAAGGCATACCATTTTGTCCCTATTCTCGAAAAAATGAACGACGGCATTTCCCGTCGTGTGCCTTTATTTTCTAAATTTACTGACGGCAAATATGCCGGCTTGTTAGCCAACGTGTTAAATTAATACCAAGGAGCCATAAAACGAAAAGAAATATGTGAGAAAAACATGAGAAATGAAAATATTTCAAGAAGATAGGAGGAAGAAAAACTTTTGTGCATTTCAGTCAACAATGTATAAATTTGGAGTGTTTTTAATTTTTGCTATGTAAATGGGGGTTTTTTTATGAGTTTAAAACAAAGGATTTAGAGTGTTCGAATTATGAATTATTAAGAAATTTAAAAGTTCCAGTTCCATTAAATCTTATCTCTGATCAGGATCTTCTTAATCAAATCGAATCTAACAACAATTCTAGCTTCAAAAGATTCTGCTCGCACGAATAAAATTCTACAAACATTAAGAATGAAGGAAACCAAGCGTAACACGGTTCAAGTGTTTTCATTTTCGTCCGAGTAAATAGACGATTTCAATAAATTTTTCGGTAAAAGTTTGATAGTGTAATTGTCACCTGTTCTCAAAATAATAACTATTAAAAACGGATTAATTTATATTTTTGATGAAGGGTATGGTCAGAGTCGTTTGTTGGCATAGAGCGGATTTAATCTATTAATCGACAGGGGCTACAAAAGAACTCCTGAATTCTGTAATTTCCTGCAAATGCTAGGAACAACCAATAGATTGATGATGGCATCATGGAATGAATTTAATCTTTTGGCTTCAAAGGTTTATATGTTGCCGAAAACAAAAGAGCAGTTCCGTTAGGTGACCATGTAAGCGCACTAAAAAATTAGCACGGGTGATCGATAAAAATAAAGAAGTAAATAAATATATTCAAAACAATTCAGCTGAAAAGAAACCACTAAAATTAGATCTATTGTCCAACTATCGAGAATGTTATCAAAAATTATTCTCATATCCGAAATCAATGAAAGCCTGACAAAACACTAAATTTACTGGATTTGGATTTGTTTTAATGAGTCAAAAGCACACACATGCAATTGCACAAAGTTCAATTAAAATTCACAAAAAAACATAAAGTAACTCAAAATGATGAAGTTATATTTCGAGTAATATTAAAACATTTAATATTAAATATTAAAGAAAAATATAAAACGTAAAACAATAAAGTTGATACTAAAGAATAAAAATCATGATTGAATTTCCACTTGAGTCGTCATAATTAGAAAATGTTACAATTGTGAACATTGATAAATTTAAAGGTTTGTTGGGCAAATACTGAATCATCGGAGAAATTGCTTGAATAGCGTAGTAACAGAGCATAAAAACTGGTGCATCAAGTAAAATTAAAATTATAAAAGTAAACATCAAGTAATCAACAAAAGTTTAAGAGAAACATGCATATAAGCTTCGGAAACACATAAATAAATTAAGAATAAAAACAAAAAATTAAATAAATATTACAGAGTCCAAAAGAAATTAGAATAATAAAAGAAACTATGAAATATTAAAAGATAAAATAAAATTTAGGAAAAATGATGAAATAGAGGAGGAAATATGGTTAGATATTTTATCATAATAGAATAAACAAACAAGCTAGAAAAATTTAGCATCCATAAAAAAGAAAGAAATCGACAAAAAATAATAGCCAAAATTGCCTTCCAAAAGAGTGATCTAAATAAGCCTAGGCTAAAAATTCGATTTTCGACTTTGTTTTAACGTATCAGCACGCACACATAGAAAATGCACACCAAAAGTAGTTATAAATATAGAAAATGCCAAATTGACAATTATTTATCAATGAATCATTAAATCATTACTTTAATCAATGTTATCCGAATATTTATGTGAAGTATCGGAGTGAATTTCGAGAAAAATCACGAGAGAACTTTAGTGCTAACTAGCGATCCAAGATAATATCTTATTGTAATCCAACTAATGTTTACTAAAAGTACTGTGAATTTTTATTAACTACATTCAACTAAGTCAATGGAATCATCTTCTAATCGGTTGGGATCATAAAAAAGTCAGAAACTACAAAATCATTCTACTAATGCAACACAGTGTTATTACTGAGGCAATAACCTGGATGATTTTACTAATGTGATTAGCAATAAAAGACACATGTGTAGGATAAGGCTTTCCGAGAATCGTGCTCAAGGTAAAGTTGGATTACATCGACGAAGACGAATCAAACCAACGATTGTTGAGATGATATGTGCCGGAGATGGAACTGCCGAACCTAAATTGGGATTAAAACCATAAAATGGAGAAGCTACTCAAATGAAACTAGAGAACTACCAAGAGAACACAAGTACTTTCTAATATTGATGTATCATTGACAATAAAACGCTACGAGCCGCTAGCTTAAAAACTAGAAGTTCTAGAAATGTCAAACCAGTGGAACACTTCTGAATTTGGAATTCAACGAGTCAACGTGACCATGATAATGTATCTAAAACACTAATCCAATCATCTTGGTAGAAGCAATTTTCATTAACGACGCAACAAGCGAAGCGTTGCACATAAATTATATAGCAGACATCTCAAACCACACGGCAAACACTCCATCGGATGCAAAGGTCAAGAGAGATCAGATAGTGATCACAGAGATTTCACTGATCCACCTGTCACTAAAAACTATCGGGAAAATCACAGCTTGTCAAATAACCATAAAAATTCTGCTCATAAGTTGGATCGCAATTATAAAGGTTCGACTTCGAAGCCAGAACCTCGAATGTAAATATAAATCCGATTTTAAAATGCGTATTTTGAGATACATTACATATGCAGCAATCAGAGTCCAATGTCAAAATATTGTCAACAGCAATGCGAATTTATATAATCTTATAACAGAAAAAATAAAATAAAAAAAAGTTTTAATTTGCTCAACTCTTTGATAGCGCAGATTTTGCGTCGAAGGGGATGCGAATAATGCCCCGAAATTCAAAATCAAGTACAAGTTATTTAAGTTAACTTTAAAAATTTTTTTAAAAATTTTTAAATTTGAGGTTAAGAAAACAGAATTTATAATTTTTTGACCGAATCTATTTTTAAAATAAAAAAGATTAAAGAATAAATTAGTTTGAAAAAAGCAATTTAAATCGACATAGTTTCAATTTCAAATCTACCTGATGATTACAGTAAATCTGTGGAAATATATTATAGTTTAATATATATTTGGAATTGGCTCTTTCTTTTAAATAATAATAATAATAATAATAATAATAATAATAATAATAATAATAATAATAATAATAATAATAATAATAATAATAATCTTAAAAACTGTATTTATTAATTTCATTAAATCATAAACAATAATCTACATTCAAAAATATATCCTCAACACTTATACCGTTAGCACCAGAACTCATAAATGAGAATTAGTAATGTTGGATTATTCAAGTCAGTACTGATTCTGATTCCTAGTACTCTTATTTTTAATCAATTAAATAGGACCCAAGAAAGAAGGCTTTGTTGAAATTTAATGCAAGGTTTACAATACATCAGTGGTACTATTTATCCGCACCTTTTAAGAGTATATTTAGGTTACGAGTCCCGATAGAAAAAGGAACTCGAAGGAACTCTCTTTTTAGTTGTGATTATTTCTTTCTGTTCCCTCTTTTTCTTCCTTGTTTCTTCGATCAACTTGCAAATGTCTATTCGTTCTTTTAATAATAACTTTTAACTAATAAGTAAATTGTACACAAAGTTATTAAGCATGCAACCTCCCATTGATTTTATTATGTAAAGTTTTTTTATAAAAATAGTCATAGCTTACTAGAGCAATTCAATAATTGGAAAAAAACTGACAAAAAATAAGACGACGGAAGCAAATGTGATGAAAAACTTGGGAGTCTATTACGTGTAAATCAGTAATTGTGTTTTGCACTAAACTCCCATATCTACAGAGTGAATTTTTAATTTTTCATAATTTTTCATAATTTTAAAGTTTTTTAAATTTTACCATTTATAAATTTACACACAATTCTCAACACATCCAATTTTTTGGCAATCCTCTAGACCAGAAGTGGACAAACGGTTGATCCCAAACAGTTCAAAAGTCGATCCCGGGCATTTAAAATAATTTACTTGGTTAATTTCAAATTTTTTAATTTAAAATATATGTACTTAAAATTTTGCAGACGATGAAACAATAATTTAAAATTAACCATGTATCTATAGTACAACTGGCGTGAATAATTCCTTGAATACACCTTGTGGTAAACTGCTCAACGGTCTTATCGAAATCTATATGAATATTATATTAAAAGACACACTTTTGGAAATATTGAATCAAATATCATGATGTTCTAGTAATCGTACTATCGATCACGATTACCTGCTTATTCAATTTCTACATCAGTCAAGACGATCTTTTAGTTTCAAATCAACATCAGAAATTCCATTGGTCATTTTTCCATGCATCACCGAATATCAATTTCAAACTTACAAGAAAAATCACTCGCCTTATGATTTCGCTCAAATTTTTACGTCTTTCGGGAACGTTATCAGTGTAAGATATATTTATATTGTGTACTAATCACAGCAAGGATACTTTCTTTTAGGATATATGTTTTTTCTTTGTATGCTATTGTACATTTTCAACTTGAAGACAATAGCTCGGAATATGAACATTTACTTCTTTTTTGTCATGTTAGGTTGCTCAGCCGAGGAAACTTTTTAAAAAGATTTCTAAATTTTTTGCATGAAATTATTACTTTTTTGAACACAATGGGAGAAAAACATGAAAAATTGAAAGATCGAGAATGGGTAAAAAAAATTAGCCTTTCTTTCGGATTTTATGGGCCATTACAACTCACTTAATTTAAAATTACAAGAAAAGGAAAAATATTTTTGAGTTAGTCAGTTCAGTAAATGCCTTTAAAACAAAATTAAAAACTTTTTGGCTTCACAATTAAAAAGGCAAAAAAACATATTAAACTTGCTGGTGAATGAAATATTTTGTTTTGAACTTGAAAAGTTTAATCAAAAATTAGAGAGACGATTTGCAAATAATCTTCATCCGATTTTTGAATTTATTTCATATCCTTTTGGAGAAATCGATAACGAGGATATTTTATCAAATATATCTAATAACTTTGAATTTAATTCATCGAATCTAGAGTTAGAAATTTTAACATTATAATCAGATATAATTCTGAAATCACATACAAATGAAAATAATTTTTGGAATTTATTACTAGAAGAAAAATATCCATTATTAAGATCGATGTCAATGAGGATATTTGCATTTTTTGTTTCCACTTATCTATGTGAAGCAGCGTTTTCTCAAATGAAAAACATCAAATTTCAATTTAGGAGTTCTCTGACTGATGATCACTTAATGGCATTTATTCTATTATACATCACTGATTACAAACCTAATTTTACAAGACCCGTTGATGAAATGGAATGTCATACATCTACATCAAAATATTAATACAAATGTAGTATGACTATATTTCATAAAATAGTAAACACAGTTTATCTATTTAATACATTATTATTAATAAAAATTTTAATTAAAATTTGATTTGTTTTTAATTTAACCCATTTTTGGAAGTCGATCGCGCAGTAATAATAAAAATTAAAGTCGATGATACCAGTAATCATTTGCACACCCCTCCTCTAGACAAACCTCGACAGTAGTGAGTAGGTTTAGCAATGGAGCTGATTTGTCTGCTTGCTATGAACTACATTGTACAAAATCGGCATCTTTTTAAGGAAAGTGACTTCGTGTCTTATTTGAGGTATCCAAATGAACCCATAACAGCATCATAATTTGCAACCCACAATTCCTGACATTATTATTTTTATCATTATTATTCATGTTTTTAATTTTATTATTATTATTGTTATTATTATTTTTATTATTTTTATTATTATTATTATTATTCTCGCTATTATTTAATTTTAGGAAAATAAATATGTCAGTAAAATTGTTGATTCAATCATTTACCATTGTCAAAAATGACTTTCCGTGACATGAAATTTATTTATATACATTAATTGTATATTTAGAGAAAAATAATAAAAAAATAATTCGGTAATATTTGCAGGTCAAATAAAATCTATGAAATTAGTATAAAAATTATTCTTGCCAATTTATGATAAACTTAGGAGATTTCTCATTTATTATTAAACAATATTATTAAACAATTTCATGTTTTTCATTTGTTTAAATTTTTGGAAAATTTTACATTCCAGTTTTGTTTTAGCATATAAGAAAAATAAAATTGACCAGAGATTTGTTTATTTGTTCATTTCAAACTAGATTCATTCTAGAAAACTTATGTGTGATTTGGATATTTTTTAAAGAAAATACATATAAATTGGCTAAAATTTATGAAAAATATATATTTTATGGCTCAAGATGTGTGTGTGTGTCCGTACACAAAATCTTCGACACGGGACAAAATTTAAGGTGTAAATTTTAATAAAATAAGAGATTTATCAAATTTTTTTCGTAGACTAACGACCTTGGGAATTGAATAGTAAGATAGCTAATTTGGTAATGATGCACTGAGGGAAACCTCAAAACTTGAACATAATAATAATTATAATTTTCTTTTTAATTAAATTAAATTAGTATGTTTGAATTTTGATAACTTTGGTATGATGAGATAAACAAATTGCACTGGCTATATGAACAAAGTCTCAAGTAGATACGACTAATTACACTGAGAGTTCAGAGGTCCAAATAGACGTTCGAATAAATAAAATATTTTCCGTGACTTCAGCTGTACAGAATATTTGCGTACGGGAAATGAATTGAATTGTAATTCGTAATGTTGGGATCAAAGCCAAAATTAAAACAAAGTTGTATTGTAAACTAAAACAAAAAATAAGGAAAATGGTCACTGTACATACACATGCACCACAAGCAGAAACCAAAAATAAAATAAAAACATCAAATAAACAAATTAAAATATAACAAAATTAATTAAAAACATATATTAATAAAATCGATCAACGCGCGCAGAGGCAAAAAAACATATATGAAATAAAATAAACTGCCAAAACCTTGCAAAATAAGGTTTAGAAAAAACACAGGCAGAAGCGGCGACCAAGAAACAAAATGTTAAAGGCTAAAAAGAATATCGTATAAAAATAACAATAAAAAATAGATTCAACAACATAAGATTAATATATCAAAAAATAAAGAAAAATATATAAAAAATAATAAAAATAACTTTAAATTAATAAAAATAATAAAAAGCCCTTAAAATGGTAAAAATCGCCTATTGGTTGCACACATGCATGAAAATACTATATAAACAGTGACCAAATTCACTATTTTTAACTAAAAAACTTTTAAAAAAAACTTAACAAAAACTTCTGTTTTCTAATTACAACTTGAAATTTTATTTGAATTCTAATCTAAGTAAGGATTTATGGATTTTATTATGATTTGTCATAATTTTTGTAATTTTAAACTATGATTTGGATGTTTCTAATGATAATTTAACTCATATAAATGTTTTATTTATGTCATTAATTAATTATGTTATATGCAGAGGTCCCGGTAAATATTTATACCTATGTATCGTAATAGATATCGAGAGGGCAGGTCGGTGATTCATCTAACGAGTTGACTTTCGTTAGTTGTGGTTGCTGGCCGTGCACTCTTGAAAACTCGGTTGTCCGAAGCGAGTCCTGGTCGTAAGACGCAGGACTTTACCCACAGGACACCGTTTTACCACTCGCAACGGCTGATGGAAACGTCGGTCGAGACGAGCAGAAAACCTAAAATCACGGGAAGAGCGCTACTAGTTAAGGGAAATTAAGAGTGATCGCTGGTCGATCATTAAGTAAATTTTTACAAAAAACCTCTCAATTGTAACACGACTGGGTAGTAGGGATAGGATACGGATATTACGATTATAGGAATTAAATGACGTGTAAAAATTTTTCTTTGACATAGAAAAGTATCAGCCAATGAGTAGAACGATTGTAAACTAATTAACAAATGATAACTTCAAATGTGAACATTTTGCAATAGAGAAATCGACAGAGAACCCCACAAACAACACGACGCAGAAAAATTCTACATTATTTTTGGCAGGCTCTAATAACTAGAGAAAATGGAAATGACACCAAAATTTGAATGAAGATAGCTATCTAATATAGAGTTTAACCAGTATGTAAAATCATCAACTAAACATTTGTTTCATTTAATTTCAACCTACAATCTAAAACGTCTATGACGTTTCTAATAACCCTATAAATTTCAGAATAGCCGCGAAATGATAAATATCGATTAAACGGATAGAGTAGGCTCATAATAGTGACGTAACGCCCACAACAAATTAACTATTGAATTCAGGTATTTTGTTTGACCTAAAGCAATTGATCTCCACCAGTAGAATTTTTTTTCCACGTACCCAAGTAAAATAAAATTTTTCTTATTTTAAAAGATACCCTACCATAAATTACGGGTTTGGGGTAATACAGCGATAAATTAAACATTAAATTATTACCGAAATGTGAATAAAAATAATCTAATATAACGAAAGCCTAATTACCGTCACAAAACTTTTGTCAATAATATGCAAATTTAACCAAATTTTTGAAGTGCACGCATAAATGCTTCTTCAAAATTATATTAAGACTGAATATTTAACAAATTGAATCTATTATAGGACATTTCTTTTCCCTAGCTGCATTCATACGAATCATATTCTTTTCTAATTTCTCTCAAATATTTTGGAAGACTCTTTATGCAAGCCAGTAGACATCGACGGGGATGATTGATTTACTCTCCACGAGATCGTGAATGCCTCGACTTTAATTTACGCTGAGTGACCTTTCGACTAAAACTTACGATTCTATGCTTGTTATTGCTTTACTATTCTTTTGAATTTTCGCTATTAAAATATGTATTGTATGTTAACTTATTTTACAAAATTATGTATTAATTCATGTGAAATTTTTGATCACGTATTAGTTTATCTTATTAGTTTAACCCCTAAATTAGATAATATTGAACCGAATGTGTTATGCATCAATTATTTTGTGAATCAAACGGAGTTAGTTTCAAATTTATTGTAGTTATAGAATAAGGGTTAGGAATATCTTAGCGGATAGGATAGGATAAATCAATATGTAATTTATCTCGTCATAGTATGGACTAGTAAAATAGAACTAGTGATTAAATTCCGTTGTAGTCAATAGAAAATCTCACCGTTGGCCTTCCATCTAATTTACAACTGGCCATCTCTGTGGAACCGTTCACCGTTAGAGACGAGAGGTCTACAATCACGAGTGGAGGATCTACTCCTCAAATAAAATTGATGACAGAAGCTCCTCAAACAAATGCCTATGTAAACTTGATTACTGGAAGAGCCTCTAGCCGGGATCTCGATTGAATACCGCGAAGGCCCGTAAAGCGTTATTTCCCGGTAGATATCGACGCCGAAAATGACTAGAAATCGAATTTTTTTTGTGTTTTAGTTTACCCTTCTTTGCTAACTTACTTGTCGTAATTGTTTGAAATTTTTGGAAAGAAAATAAATTTAGTTTTAGTTAATTGTTCATTTTAGTACGAATGGCTATGGCACTAGTTTTTGATTTGAATTCATAAACACTTTATTATTGAATAATCAAACCTTTATAAATGAAAAATGATTTAAAATCCAGCGATTACATAATTAATTAAATCGACGAGATTACGAAAATCAAATCTGAGAAAATTCTAATTAATAGATTTTCACCGAATTTGTCCGAGGGAGTAAAAACTCTTTTTAGGCTTAACAGGCTTCAACCCAATTTTCTTGTTTTGATATCATAATGAAGTTTTTCCCGGTTCATAACAGAAACCCTTGGGTTAGCAAGTATTGACTTCAAAAAGATAAAGCGTAAGTCCTTCTAACGGCCGCATTGTACCCGAAACGAAGGTTATTCAGGGAGTAGTACCGGTAACGACGCTCACCTGCTTGAATAGAATTCGGCTGTCATGCACAGTACCAACATGGGTCAGCCCATGGGTGCATGATAATAAGGCGAAATTGTGTGATGTGCTCGGGAAAGTATAACCCTAGCAGTAAGGAAATATGGAAAGAAATTTTTCGATAAAATTTAATATTAAATTGTTTAAGTTTTCCCCGTACATCAACATAATCAAGGAACTTAACACATTTTACAGAAGTAACGAAAGTTATAAGTTACATAAAAACAGTACATTAAAATTTGGGTTGTTCGCAATGCTGTGTGGAGAAATGGGAGCTAATTACACTTCACTTCTGTACTATTGTGAATAGCTTTGGCTATCCCGTGTAAAAGTGAATCAAAGAGTACTTAAACTCAAAGAAGAAATTGAAATTTTTCTCGATGGAAATCATAATGAAGACCGTAATATGTTTAGGGTTGATACTTTTATTGTTAAACTTACATATTTGGTTGGCATTTTGGAAAATTGAGTGTTTTTAATAAATCAATGCAATGACTACAAATGCGTTTGCCTATACAAAAAGAGAAGGTAATGCATTTATAAAAAAATAAAGCTACGGAAATCAAATTTGCAAAAAAATAAGATTGACATGTTTCCTTTTTTAAATTTATGCACCCGAGTGATAAATACTGTTGGGCCAGAACACAAACGGCCTTGGAAAATGTTTAAATGGATCGGTAACACACATGCAAACATAACATGCAAATTCAAACTCAAACCTATTAAAACATCAATTAAACCCTATCAAATATGAGAAAAAGAGAATTACATATAAAATAATAAACATAAAAATAAATTAAAATAATAACAAAATGCAACAAGATCCGCACGATACAAACACAAACATAACATGAAAACCCACCAAATTCGACCGAAATTTAATAAATTAATAAAATTTCATGAAAATGAAATTTAAATCAAAGATTTGAATTAGAAATAATTCAATAAAAATTCTAAATAAAAAATTATTAAAATAAATGAAAAAATAATAAAAACAAAGATTAGAATACTCTAGAAAATAACAAGGTCGACTTTTGTTTTACTAAATCAAAATTAACACGCGAGGTTAGGGACAGAAAATAGGTATAAATACCGATACATTTTCACATAAAATTTAACCATTTTTCAAACCAATTTTGAAATAGAATTTTTGCGAATTTTAAAAATCTACTTTGAATTATTTTTAGGTGAGCAGTAATTTTATTTGGAAACTCTCTCTCCACGTCCCGTCCTCGCAACCTCGGTAGAGCTCTGCTTGGATGTCAGCGTGGGGGGAGATGTATATATTTTTGGTTTATGAAATGATTTGGTCAAGTAATTTTGTACTTTGTTTTTAATATCTTAATAAATATTTATAATGTTAAAATCGAATTTGTTTTTCATAAGTAATTTTTTGTCGAAATTTTTCCGGCCCACAGCCAAGACACATAGCTAGTTAGTAAAATCAACATACAATTCAGATTCGTGTAAGTGCGTGGAATATCGCCGATGATCTGTGCCCGTGAAGACCCGGCGTGCGGAACGCAGGGATTGGAACATCAATATTATTTTATATAGAAGAAAGGAGAAATAAGGAAGGGGTCTTTGGCTACTTCCTCGTTTCTCGTTTTCTGTAAATTCGACCTAAATTATACTACATACGGCTCAAAATCATCACACCGAGTAGTCCGGTGGGCACTCATTAAATATAATATAAACATAAAATGCGTTTAAGGCCTATTAAAAGGAAAGGGTACGGGGATAAATTAATATGAAATCGTTGATATGAAATGAAATAAATTAATAACTTCAACTTAACCATAAATTATAAATTTCTAATCGTTATCAAATAAATCGCCTCAAACTTCCAGTAAAGTAAAGAATTTAATCGGGTTCTAAGTCCGAGATTAGGCGCGTTATTTCGGGATCACCGCTATGTAATTAAATGATTATTCTTCTCGTAAATTTAAAATTGATATGAATTTAAAAGGGGAACCATAAATTAATTAAATAGTTGTTAGTAAACTCGGTAAATACATAATTGTAATGATTGAAACCAACTCACCCTGAACTTTTAGTAAAGTAGAGAATTTAACTAACTCCAAGTCAGAGTACATCCCTCAGTATGGTTAGCAAACGCATATTTTTTTTGAATACCCTCATAGAGAAAGACATCAATAATGATTGTAAAATTAACTATAACTTTCAAACCGTTACCATAATCCTAACCATGAAGCGATTTTTGCGATCATTCCACCAAAACTGTATTGCGTCAAAAATTCATAGAGCATCCATCGAGATTTTTTACTCGATTGAGGGTTAACCAAATCATCGGGACAAGTGAAGGTTACCGCGCCAATTGTGCATTAACTACAGAATTCATGAAACGTAATAAGTACCATTGAGTAAATTAAATAAAATAGAGAAATCAAAAACCCAGCGAGCAGACAGTTTATTTATATCATCGATCAAGACAATCCTTCCAAAAATTGTATAAGAAGCCTGCATTGACAGAACCCATAAAATGTCCCTAAAATCTCTGTAAAATTATGCGAACTAAATTACTTAAATCACTAACCCCACTTACGGAATATTCAGCATCGATACAGCCAGAACAATTCATCCGATAAAATAATCTAAATTGATCATTATGACTCGAAATAGGAATGTTTTTCTAACTTCATTTCCGGCACGCTTGGCAGAAACTTCCAGCACCAACTAAAGAAAGTTCGTTACAATGAGAAAATAATCGTATAAAAGGACTTACCAGACAGCGTAGTCAAATAAGCTCCGAACTTTCGATAAAACTCCGGAAAACTGATCATTAAAATTTCGCATGTTCGAATGACACGATAAATAGAATAAATTGACTATATACAAATCAGACGATCAACGGATATAGATTTTAATATAAACATTTAAGTCGATTCCTATTCAATAAACAATTTATCAAGATTCGTCAGAATTAATCGATTTTCCGGCCATCTATAACCCGTGTGTACAGACACCCACTTCTGTATTTAAATAAATTATCGATACAAAAATATTTTGGAATTTCTTCTCTTACTAACTATGAAGACCCAATCAATTTCTGACGAAGCGACGTTTAATGAAGAAGCTATAACGATACAAGAGGGTGAGATTATTATAGATTATGTTAATTTATAATTATAAATGATTTTGTTTATTCACATATAATAAATAATTTTCTTATTCACATATAATTTTGATTGTAAATAAGTTCTCCTTAAGCATATATGTCCAATCGATCTTCATACCCAACTTATTGATTATAGCTCCGTCCCCAGTGACGCCATTGTCCAGTATTACCCCACAAATACCTTCCAAATACCCGAGCAAGTACAGTTAGGCCACTAAATCGCAGACCCTCACAATTTCCCCCAAAGTATTTGTACGCCTCGCCATGATAATGTCAATTACGTCACTATACTTTCCATTTATTATTTCATTCAATTTCAAAAATTTCAGGAGCATCACGCTGAAGAGTTAATTATAGAGCAATTATAATATCTCTCGAAATAGCCATTATCAACCAATAAATCTTGGGGATTTGCATTTGTTCGATACTCAAAACGGGTGATACAGGGACTTATTGTCAGTAAATTTTTCATAAAAGGAAAAACCCCGTACAATGAAAGATTAGTCGCAGCCCATTTTTTGTTTCCAAACGCTCACTCCTGCCGAGGATCAAGAGAGTATTTCGCCCCAAAGATTCCGACGGACATAAATTTTTACAATAATACGCACTTAATGTTCTAAAATAACCTGAACTAGTTAAACACAAGTATGTAAATGTACAATAATGATAAGATATGCATAATGGCAATGACGTAAACCAACACTTGAAGGAAATTAATTACTTTCCCTATGAGGTGGATGAGAGATCAGAAAAAATCTCTATATATAATAATACCCGAAATTAGCTTAGTCGACGGCAAGAGACCCATCATAACTATTTCCTATTACTAAGATTAGTAATATTAATAATATTCATTCCTGCAATTAATCCAATGGATCAGACGGAAATCTCTCTCGCAGACCGATGGAGATGGGCCTGGGCTCAGTACCGTCAGGAGAAGTGCCCAGAGTATCCCCCGTCGAAGTTTCTCGATAGAAACAATCTGGGACAAGGAACAATCGACCAATGGAGCCCGGCCGAGGAGATCCACCAACAGGCTCTGCAGCTGCTCACCAATTTGGAGATCCATCAGCGTGAAGTAAACCTACAGGTGGTCCGAGCTCGCCAGTATCTGGCGCACGTTGAGGAAGATTTGCTGGCGGGTCGGATCGCCGATAACTATTGGCATTTCCAACCAACCTCCCCGACCCAGGACGCACCAACCGTTGCGACTCGAGCCCGCCGTACGAAGAGGCCGACTATGTCGATCTCGGGCTACACACCCGAAGAATGGGTGGCAAAAAGATTCCCCTGAGGGATTATAAGCCAAATTTCGCGCAGTGATTGACTCAAAACAATTTTATTTTTTTTTATTTTGATTTGGATTGAATTGTGGATAATACAAATTAAATTTGCGAATGTTTTGTTTTCGTTGTTTTGTTTTCACTTAATTGAGATTTTTAAATGATTTTGCCTTAATTTTGTTTGAAGTAAACCGAATGTCATGCGGTTGTAACCTATCAGTAATCTATCTTTTAATTATTTTTTTTTGTTATTAGCCATGAACCCCGCCCAATTGCTACAAAATGAACTATTCCGCACCCAGAAATCCAATGAATCCTTATACAAACAAATAATTCAGCTTACCAAGGAGGTGCAGCAGGGGAAGTCTACCTGGGTGGATCCGACAAAGCTCAAATCCATCCACCAACGCCTCACAGCCGCTCAAAAGGGTTGGGTGGAGGAGCGTCAATTGAATCAGAGTCTCCGGACGCAAATAAGGGGGCTGGAGGTCGCCCTGGCAGCCAGTCGTGAAGGGAGGCGGTAACTTACCCGCTCATCTTTGCCCCATCTCAGTTGGCGTACCGGCATTCCAACAACCATTCCACACTAGCAACGAATCCATCAACAATATCGCCAAGAAATCACCGGCCGGGACGCAAGGAACGTGCCCGACGCAAAGTCGCACGTCGGCCAAGCCAATCGAACTAACTATCCAGTATCGTTCTAACCCTACGCTACCTTACAGACGTTGTATATTTTTTAATCATTTTTCGTGTTGTAGTAAATAAAAAATTGTAACTATTGTTAAATAAAGCTAAAGTAATGGGTCACGAGATATGAATAATATGGAATATCGTCGAAAAATCGTGCGTACTCACACGTGTCACCGGAATATCGCTCTATTTCTACCGGTCAATAGAAATCCGATCTTGAACTTTCTCACACAGGGGACATAGCAAAGCGAGCATAGGTCTTCCATCGACAGCTCGTTGAACACGAGGATTGTCCGAGCAACTACAGTATTAGTAATAGTGCTCACTTTTTGCGGACAATCCACCCACTTGAACACATTTCCAACGTTGCCTAGCAACGGGTGCCGAGTGGTAGTCAAAGTAATATTTATATGGCGTTACCGGGGCAACAATAGGATGGTTACACGATAGCGAAACCCAGTAACTCACCAATACCCACAGAAAAATGCACACAGACAGTATTGCTCACACGAAAAATCCTCACATACAAAAAAGCACTACAATAAAAATAAATAGAGAAAAAATCAAGAATAATATTTAATCTAAGAGCTAATCAATGTACGATACATTATAATCATATTTATATTGGTTAAAAATGGTGGGTTACAGGGTTTCGCTATTTGTTTAAATTAATCCGTGGTTGCCCCGTAACGCCATACAAAAAAGATGCTAACTGCCACTTGGCACCCGTTGCTAGGCAACGTTGGTAATGTGTTCAAGTGGTGGATTGCCCGCAAAAAGTGAGTGTTATCGCTAATACTATAATTGCTCGGACAATCCTCGGGTTCATGAGCTGTCGATAGAAGACCTGTGCTCGCTTTTAATTGTTTGGTCCCCTTGCGTTTAAATTTCTATCGTTTATTCAGCTGTTTTACTGGCGTTAGTTTGAGAAGACAAGCATAAGTGGTGGTTTTTATTTAATCCTTCACAATGTTATTTTAAACTTTACGAGGACATAAATGTAATGAGAGATATACGGGACTACAATATAACTAAACAATGGTTTATTTATCTATGAAATACATTGATTAGAAAATCGAGCGGCTCGGCGCTTAGCTCGCTCCTTGCGACCAGGTCGTCGACTAGATGTTGAGGGAGTTATTGGAGCAGGGGTCTCGACAGTGATTGACGTTGTGGGTGGGGTCGGATTCGCTTCACGATATGCTAATTGAGCCGGGGCGAAAACTAGAGGGTAGGTTACCGCTGCTCCCTCTTGACAGGCGGACAACGCTACCTCTAGCCCCCTGATTTGAGTCTTCAGGCTTTTCACTAATTGTCTCTCTTTGGCCCACCCCTTCTGGGCCGCAGCTAGTTTTTGATATAATGGCTTGACTCTCGTGGGGTTTACCCACGTCGCCTTGAGTTGTTGCGTTTCTCGGGCCATCTGTACAAGTTGGTCGTGAAGATCCTTATTTGTCTGTCGTGCTCGGTTTAATTCGTTTTGAAGTGACTTTACGGGATCCATCTAAAATAGTAAGGGTGAATTTGATGACGACTAATACAAATATGAGCACTTTTACTTAAACATATTTAAACAATGAGGGCTATAATAATGAAGAAAACGAGTCAGAAGAAATTTTGTTTGGAATTCGATCATAATGTTACTACAACAACGATAAAATGTTCAAATCAATAATGTTTATTCCTCAGCGAAGAATCGTTTGATCCCCTCTTCAGGAGAACATCCCGGGATCACGAATACCGGCCGCTTGAGATTTCGGATCGGTCTTGGAGAAGGCGGATAGTTGTCAGCCAGTCGTCCGGCCGCCAGGTCATCTTTGACATTGGCCAGGTATTCTGTGGCCCTTGCTACATCAGCCTCGACTTGTCGCTGATGCTGTAAAAGGCCTTCTACAAGCTCTTGGGCCTGCATTAGAATGTCTCGTGACGGATTGGGTTCGTCCGCCGCCTTCCGGAATCGCTTCATGAATTCCTCCGGCGATATTTCCTCTGATTGGTTGTTTGCAGGCACATCAGGATATCGCTCTTGATATACCCGACTCCAGGCCTGCCTCCATTGTTCCACAGTGTGAGCGGGCATATCAACCATGGTTCCAGTGTGTCCTGAATAGAAAATTATGTTTTCACTCAACATCTCTCCTACTGTTTTTGATGGGGACGGGGATTTAAGGGTTCACTAAAAAAAACACAATCTCTCACGTCTTGTAAAAGAGAACCTCACTAGCTTGATCTTACATGCATTACGACTCGTGGGATGTTGGAGATATTTTGTGAGTATGGTAGTTGGTAATGCAGATATTCTCGTGTCGTAAGGGTGCGTTAAGCAAAAATATCTTTAGTACTCGGCAAAATAATATTGTATTTCATTTATGATTGTGTTTACCTAGTGTATGCCGGTTCATCAATAGTATTAGAATTATAATATGTACCCGTTAATTTACTAAGCATAATAAAATGAATAAATAATTCTATGACGCCAACCTAAAATATATTTAAAGAAAACCAAAATAAAATGAACCATTTATCAAAAACTTTCTAATTAGTTATTATGTTTCGGCCAGAACTAAGTTTCATGGGTCCTCTTTGATAAACATGGTTTTGGTAGATATTCGACAGGTTCATCTAACAAGAATTGTAAGTTGTTGGCGACTTTGAATGGAATTAAGATATAATCATCGCGTAATAAATTTTAACTCAATTAGTCGTAGCGAGGTAGACCGATAGCGATCATTTAAAGTAAAGGATCCAACTTGTCAGGTTTAGTGAGAGAGCGGTTGGATTTGGGTTGTCTGAGTAAGAATATGTGTTGCCAGGTTTGCCTTTTTTGGGGTTGCTCCTATAACTCGAATGCATACGTAACGTCATGATAATAATAATTAATTAGAATTTACCTAAAAAATCTTCTGTGGTGTTTGGGTATTCGGACTCTAGCTCCTCGTCGAAAATGTTTGCGGAATTCATGGCTGGTGAATTGCGAGAAATGGAAAAATGAAGTGATTCGGTTATCGATGATACATATAGGGTAAATCGACGAATTAAAGTCGGTGACAGGAACTGAATGTCAATTATGATTCAATTGTTATAGTGAATCGCCGGATGTGTCAATGGTTTGTTTATTTGCCATGCCATTTATAATCCATTATATTTATTTTACGCGGATAGATTTGCTTATCCGGTCGGTTCGAATCTAGTGCAGTTCATTGTATGAATTTTCGTATTCGTATGGTCATAAATTTTCAAGTGAGTGAGGTATTTTATTATACTTGAATATTATCGAATTTTGTTGTTTAAGGAATAATGGTTATATCGTGGTTTCTAATTGGGATTTTGTGTCTGGGAACTATATTCTGGGAACTCTCTCATCATTCTTGGGGAAATCAGGTCATCTTGTCACAATGGTCGAGAAAATTTAGTGGTAAGTATTTCCTACTGTTCGATGTTTGGTGGTGTTAACATTCACGTCATATTGATATTTAGAGTTGCTTAATTTTTGCACGGCTAGCTATTAATCTTTACATTTTAGGGTTCGGTTTTATTGTCGCAAATTTACTGGGATGATTTTTCAATGCAACTCTATTTATGCCGAATTCTACGCAACTCTTACCATCGCTTCGCTCAACTCTTCGACGATGAATTTTGATGTTTTACGTGAGGGAAGGGGATCGTTACGTAATGGTTTTCCGTTTGCTGATTTTTATTTTTATCATTTTTGTTAATCAATAAATTCCTTCGATTATTTTATTTCAAGTGGTTAACGGTGGTAATTTTAGTCAATGGCTTATTTAGTTAAACAAATGATAAAATTTTTCAATTAATTTGGTCACTCATTTTATTCGATCCATGACTCTATTCCCTGATCAACAAGTCAAAGTTCTTCTTTCATTCAGTGGATTTGTTGGATTTTTATCGAAATATGATTCAAGGGGATTGGATGTTCATTGAGGAATTACTTGGTTCCACTCACCACTCTCTGTATTTCACTCCACAAACTTACGATAGCCGCAGATTCACACTGATTGGTTTTAATTCTAAAGTTACATCAAGGAGGACTTTGTTTGTTGATCAAGAAATTGCATCGATTCCATTTAGTAACTATTTTATTTTATGGAGTTTAATAAATACGATACGCATAATTAAATTTTCGGTAATTCATAATTTATAAACTACTTATTTTTACTCAAAGGTTTATCTTTACGATATAATAATTTAATGAGTTGAATTTTCTTTACTTTAAGCAATAGTTACTTTACTTAAAACCAATGAATTATTTATTTTCCGATTTTTACTCATTTATCCGAGTGGTAAATTTGATTTTGTTCACAAATGTTAATCCAAATTAGTTATAAAAACGATTTCCATTTTATTTAATCCCAGTTCCATTCCCCTTTAATAAGCCTTAGACGCATATTGTGTTTACATTATATTTATTGAGTGCCCACTGGACTACTCGGTGTGATGATTTTGAGCCGTGTGTAGTATAAATTTTGGTCGATTTTACAGAATTGAGAAACGAGGAAGCAGCCAGAGACTCCTCCCTTATTTCTCGCTTCAGCTATCGGGATAAATATTGACGTTCCAACCCTGCGTTCCGCACGCCGGGCCTTCACGGGCACAGATCATTGGCGATATTCCACGCGCTTACACGAATCTGACTTGTATGTAGATTTTATTTGCTTGCGTGATGTGTCGGCTGTGGGCCGGAAAAATTTCGACATTTTTATTTATAAAAACATATAAAATGATTTATGTAAATAATATTTATTAATTATAAATAACAATAACATAATTACCCTTTCCACCATTCCAAAATTGTAAAAATCAACATAAAAATAACATAAATACCACTCCCCCCACGCCGACGCCGAGCAGAGCTCCATTGAGATGCAGGGAACGTGACGTGGAAAGAGGGTTCCACCATAAATATTTCTCACCTAAAAATGAGTTCCTGAAAAATTCAAAGTAAAATTGAACAATCTTCGGATAACGTCTGAAATGGTTTTCAAAGATAGCTTAAACAATTTTCAAAAAATGGTTTAAAATGGTTTTATGGTTAAGTTAAATGTGAAAATGGATCAGTATATATACCTAATTTTCTGGTGTGTGAAATTTGATGTAGTAAAACAAAATTCGACCTTGTTATTTTCTAGCAAATTCTATTATTTATTTTTATTATTTTTTGATTTATTTTTATAATTTTTTATTTAGAATTTTTATTGAATTATTGCTAATTCAAATTTTTCAATTTAAATTTCACTTTAATGAACTTTAATTGGTTTTTCCAATTTCGTCGAATTTGTTTGTTCTCTTGTTATATTTGTGTAGGTATCGTGCGGATCTTGGTGCATTTTGTTATTATTTTAATTTATTTTTATGTTTGTTAATTTATATTTAATTCCTTTATTTCTCAGATTTTATATAGTTTAATTGGTGTTTTCAGGTTTATTTAAATTGCATGTTATTTTTGCATGTGTGTTTCTGATCCATTTAAACATTCTCAAGGCCGCTTACGTTCTGGCCCAACAAAAAGTATAGCTGGAAATTAAAATAATTCAAATTCTAAAATTTTTTAATTGTTCATTGAAAAAATTTGAAAGCTTGTGTTCTAGAATAATCTAAGTAAAAGATTGTAAAGCAAAAAAAATACAAAAGAGATAAAAAATTGTGTTATTCCAAAAAAATTTTTTTATTCAATATATTCTATTTAATACAAATACAATTTTAAAATTTATTGCAAATTAGCCAACTTGCGCAAGTATAAAACTTTATCTTCTATTGTACTATATTTTTGCACAATATTAGATACCGAATCAGATAACTTTCCCTATTTTTCTATATTTATTTTCTATGTGTGCATTTGTCTATGTGGGCATTTTTCTATGTGGGCTTTTTTCTTGTGTGCATTTTTCGTTTGGGTAATAATTCGATCACGGAGATAACATAGAAGCAAACAAAAATCTATTTGTTGAACACTTGGATGGTTTGTTGATTTAATCTTTGAACTATTTTGATGATCTTGACTTTTCAAAGTTTACGTGTATACAGAATCCGTTTATCGACAAAGAGGATGATTAATTTCAATTGCCAAGTATTGAAAAAGAAAACTTAATTAAATTATTGTGTGATACTACATTAAAACATAAATTTCAGAATGTATCTCTGGTTCGATTTGGATTGAATCTTCATACAGATTATTAAACTTTGTTAATCAAAGCTTTAAAAGTACTGCTGCCGTTCGCAACATCATATTTATACGAAAAGGATTTTCTAATTTTTCCTTAGCTGCAATGAAATCAAAATATCGAGCTCGTTATTAACACCAAAATTAGATAGACTTTGTGCTAGTAAATAATCACGTCAATCTCATTAAAAACAATAATAAAATTGCCAAATAAACCCCTGGACATTGAGAAATTTCGTCGAGACATTGACTACTATCACAACAAAGCGCTAAAATAAATCCAGAGATCAGAATCTCTGATCCGACGATTTCGTAGACAGGAAGAAGCGTGGATGTGACCGGACGCCACTAAAAATTGAGTCAGCAAAATGAGCTTCTGAAGACTCAGTATTTAGAAGTGGTCACAAATCTTATTTTCTTTTACCACCAGGTACCCAACAGCATTAATCTTAACAGTCGTGACAGTGCGACTGTTATTATCAATACTAATGTTGCCAGTTGGTAGAGATCTCAAATTGTATATAACTTGCACTGGTAACGGTAATTTGGGAAATTAGAATACCCTGTAATTCACCACAATAGATTTACCATATTAATTAATTTTTCCAAAGTACTTATCCTAAAAATGAAAAATCACCAAAAAAGAAGAGGTCAAATGTGACCATAAAAAATAAAAAAATTTATTTATAATATTCATTATTTTACTAAGTAATTTGCTTTAAAATAATATAAACGCTTAAAGGTAACCAATGTAAATATTACTGACTATTTGCTTAAGATCAAAAATATTTAATTTTAAATACATTTTTCAAGAAAATTTATTAAAATTAATCATAATAAATATTTAATAAAATTATTTACAGATTGCAGTGCAATTTAATAAGTTTTATGAATTGATGTATATGTGTATATATGATGTAAAATAAAACTTTGTTTTACTAAGTTAATTACTATTATATCCGTCATTTTACACTCCATATTGAAAGTAAATTTATAGTAAGTTTCATTAGGCTTTGTTAACTTTTAAAATTTATTTATATTTACTGCCGGCTTTCTTTCTGATATAGTTTATAGAGTTAATTATTGTTTAGACATGTCTACTGTAGAAAATATTACACCTGTTACTGAAGAGAAAAATAATTTGAAAGAAGTAGTTGAGAAAAAAACAGTTAATGAAACTGTAGATAATGATGAACCAGAAACTAAAAAACAAAGATTGTCTGATTTAAATGATGACATCAAAGGTATAAACACATTCCTTATCAATGCGGCAGTTCCGGGGTGAAAACAACTATATGACAATATTAAAATATTTTTTTGCAGATTCTGATGACAAGGCCCCAAATGGTGATGAAGCTGATGAAGATGACAAAGAAGCTGATGATGAAGCGGAGGAAAAAGAAGATGACGAGGAAATAGAAGCCACTGACAAAGGAAAAGAAAAAGATTGCAATGGATCCTCTGCGAAAGTAACGGAAAATGGAGATTCTGCCCAGACGGAAGTTAAAGCGTGATGTCATATCGAATGTCAATTATCAGTACAGTTGAATGATAGAGATGTAAAGCATTTAGTGTTTGTTATAAGTTCTTGTTAGTATTCTATATATTTGGATATATTGTTATATCGAAAAGCAGCTTTATTACATTTTAATAAAAAGTTCAATGTTTTTAGTCTTTATTGAATAATAAATTTTAGTATTACATTAATACTTTTGTAGAAGTAGTGAATTTAAGGTTGCTTTGACTTAATATTAAATTTGTGTAAAATTTAATTGAATGATTTTAATTTGAGGTTAACTTATAATATTTACTGATAAATTGTGAAATGTAAAAAGTTTCTTTAAAATATATCTACATAAACTTTTTGAACAAATTAAGGCAGTTAAATTTGACAAAGCCCTTAATTCTGTTTAATATAGCGTAGTAAATAAGAATTTGTATTCCTTAGTCCTGGGCAAAATTAATTACTGATAAAATATTGTTTAAAGACTTGAAAATAGACATCTCTTTCCAATTAGTCAATGTAACATTACAAAAAGCTGAATTGCAATTTGCGGTAACACAAATTTTCTAATCAACAAGTACAGCCTACGCAAATTGTAGAGCCACTAGAAAGATCTTTGACACCACAACTCTCGAATTTGTACAAATCGATGATATTAGATTTGGAATTTTCAATACAATTAATTAGTTTTGTTGATCTTATTGTGAGATTTTCTCAAATTCTTTTTGAAAAAGTTTGCTAAATTTATATCTGAAAGTTCAATAAGACACATCAAAAGTTGAATTTTTTATTGAATTTATTAGATTTTCATAGTCAATAGAATTATATCTGATATTTATGACCATAGCTATTTTGTATTAATTAATGGTTGGATTTATTCAAGTGGATGCAAATGTTCAAGCTCCGTTCTGTTATGATGTGAGGTTGCAGTTGGTAATACTTTGAATTGATATTGAGAGGTTAATAAATGGATTGGTAAAACGAACCCAAAGGCTCTTATGTGATGCCTATTTAACAATTAACCTGTTTTCTTATTATTACCAATTTCCAATAAGTATTCCCTATATGACTCACCAAAATTATAATTTTAAATTAAATAATTATACTTAACTACTTTTTAAAATCAATTCTAGAGGATTCAACTCATTATTTTCATCCCAGTGCAACTTTCTATATAATTAATTCGTAATTCTAATCGGAGTGATGTTTCCGTGCACTTTATCAGCTTCAGATGGTCAACTGCGTTCCGTAGTGCGCTGTAACCTGAACATTCGGTGTACACTATTTCCTTCACCATTACGTGTCTGCATGCAATTCTTTTTCGCCACTCTTACCATGAATTTTATGTATCAATTTTTAGTAAGAGTATTTAGTATAATTTAATTAATTTATTTTTATTATGAAATTTCATATTTTAAGTTTTTATTAATTCTTTTCGATACACAACGTGACGGATTTAATTATGGCTCTTTCGTTTAATAATTCAAGCCAAAATTAATTCAATGATTGTAGAATCATGATATTTCGTTTGTTAATACAATCATAGCTTAAGCTATTTTCATTTATTTCATTATTTCAACGGCACAATGGGTTTCCGATTCAAGATGGTGATATAAATGTACCATAAAGTTTTATTAATTCTATTTTATTTTAAAAATACATTTGTATTTTCCTTGCGTTTTAAAAATGTATTTAACTATGTTTTATTTTCTTGTGTTAGTTTGTTTTATTAGGGGTGAGATAATGAATTTTAAATGATCTTGGTGCGGTTTTCGGTCAAGTCATCTGTGAGTGTCACTATAGTCGTCTGACACTCTTTGACTCAGCTTCTCTAAGGCAGTTATTCCTTCTATTTTTGGAGCCTGCAGTTTCATTACTATTAGCGGTGCTCACTAACCCGTCCAATACTGATCTATGTTTATCGGCCAAGACATATTCCTTGTTCGACCGCAGGGCATCCTTGGTTGTATACAAACTGCTTTAATGCATTTTCCTTCCAATTCCACGACTTTTACTTTCTATACAGGTGATTGACTATTGTCTGGCACTAGAAAATTCATCCACACAGTCAATCGTGTTTATATTTTCATGAGTTATTACGAGGTTAAAATTAATTACAGACAATGATGAAATAGACAGTAGGATTCATAATAATAAAGTTTAACTTTTAGCTCTTATTTCTAATTTTTTTTTGCTCAGCCATCCTTTGCAATTACAATATTGGTTTCAAAACAAAGTTTCATTTACTGACATCATAAAATAGGAGTGCTCAAATATATTTACATGAAATAAAATATAGAAATTACTGAAAAATATTAAAATTTTCGATTTAATACCTTGAATTATCTTTGAAAAGATAATATCATTTTGACAAAATTTAAAAAATACACTTTAAACTACATTTAACATAGAAAGTAATCACAATAATATTGAAGACAACCATAGACTTATATATTTTGATTATTACACATGAGTAAGTTCCTCATTTGCGGTCAACGGTTGGCCAATTCTCAACTTCATCGGTCATACTTACAGTACGTATGATCGCAGGGGCTAGAGGCTCCAACCACCGTAGCGGTGTCTACTCATTTGCTTAAGTCTCCACCAGGACATGTCCGAAATACAAAATGTAGCCCCTGCGATTATACGTACTAGAGCCGTCATTGTCTTCAATATTGACTCCTTAAATTCAAATGAGACGCCATAGCTTTAGTTTGTTGTATCTGAGCTGGGGATTTTCCACGACACGATGGTTGCATTTACTCGCGCAAGACGTCGTTCATTACTGCCCTCTTCTGGTCAATCTCTGCCATGTCAAGTGCTTCTTCATCCAGCTTACTGGCTTCCCGAGCAATATTTCTACCAGACTCAAGCTTAATCGCTGAAAAATTTCTTGTCGTTCTGGTTGAGAAGCTTTCGGAGCGGCGATTCTATGTCGTAGACTGATACTACTACCGTTTTGATAAGAAACCTCAGATACATGACTCCTTTGGCCATCTCTATGACGGAGTCTGTTAATGAAAGTAATGATCCACATTAAAAAAAAACTAAGTGAACGGGTATGAAATTATGTAACGCATGAATTTAATTTTAGAGAAACAATTGAAAGGCATTTAAGTATGAATTAGGATCTATTATAAGAAATAATTTATTTTAAAGATGTGTAAACTTATTAAGATAGTGATGAGAGCTATAGATATCGACATTAAGTAAGTGAATATATAATAGAGAATATATAATTCAATAATTTGTATGTGTAAAATATATAAATATTTTATTACAGAGAATTTAATCAAAATATCTTATATGGTCAATAAAAAATATGCAAATGATAAAGAAATATTATTATTATTATTATTATTAATAATCATATTATCATTATAATTATTATTATTATTATTGAATATTTTCTACAAAATTTGACTATGAATCAGATTTGAAAAAATCATGGCGAGTGTACATTAAAAATGTTTGAAATCATCAAAATATTTTTATAAACACGTATTTCAGAAAAAAAGATTAAGAGATAAGATATTTTGAAGGTTTAAAGATTAAATTATCATTTTATTTTTATTAAACAAATAATATGACGAATTGGATTAAGAATTTTGTATGTAAAAATAAAATAAATAATTTTCTAATATTTGAGTAAATTAACAATTGAAATAGATAATTATTTTAACAATTTTGATAAATAAATATAATCTAATAGAAAATAAATTAAATTTCCATTTTCAATATAAACAAATTTAAAGTATAGATTTATTTCAATTATTTTCTATTATCAAATTTTAATAATTTAAATAATGATTTTAAAAATTTATATTTATTAAAATTAAATTATTTTATAATAGTGTTAAAAATATATTTTAATAATTTTGATTTTAGAAATGATTATTTTTTTATATATTTCTGAAATCAATGTTATGAGAGAAAAATATGTATGATGGAAAAAAATATTAGTAGATTTTGTTCATCCAAACAGGATAAAAAAGTAATAATTTTTATTGAATTATGACTTAAAAATTAATTTGGAAATTACTTCAGAATGGGTTGTGCCTTTTCATTATAAGATATGATATTTTATAAAAAAATAAAAATTTAATTTCACTTTCTTATTTTTTACAAAATATTAGGAAAAGTATTTATTAAAGAAATGCATTATCAAATCAAAATTCATTTTTTGGTTTAAAGTGATAAAGATTAGAGTGGTAAATCATTTTATTTTTGGGTAGATAAATTATCTAAACAAAATAAAAACATAACTAATTAAATAATAGGTAAGAAATTTGTAGTTATAAAAAAGAATTATTTATAAGAAAGAAAATAAGAATAAATAATTAATAAAAAGTAATCAATTTAAATATTAATCTGAAATAATATTATAGTTTAATATTATAATCTATTATTTGTTTTTAAAAAATTTATTTGGAAAAATTTTAAAATAAATTATTGATTTAATCAAAGTGGCTCATTATATAAACATATTTTTATGATAATTTAATTATTAAAAATGAATAAAGTGATTTATTTAAATAATAATATGAAATATTGCTATAGTTTGATATTTTATTGAATTCATTAATTATTGATTATTATTTTAAAAAAGAAATTTAGGAATATTTATAAAAATTAAAAAAAAATTTTATATCAGTATTAAATAAATAAATTAAAATACCTTGATTATTGAATTTAAATAAATAAAAAAATAATTTCTATACTAAAATAGATAAAAAAGAATTATAATATTTAAATATCTGAATATTATTAATATAAATCTATTATCATATGTTATCTTATGTTTAGTTTTTGGATAATATGTAGTGATTAATATTTTTTTAAAAAATATGAATTAAAGAAAAATAAAATAAATCAAAATTTAAGATTTATCTAATAGATTAAAAAGAAAATTTAAAAGATTTAGATTGGTTAATTATATCTAAAAAATAGAAATTATGTTTTAATGAAATATCTAAAAGTTTAGATATATTATTGTTATTATTTTCAGATCATTTTCGTCAAAACAACAGAATCAGACTAGAATGATAATCATATTGTAATTATAGTTGATGGATCAGGAGAAGATTTAGAAAAAAAGCTGAAAGTTAAACATTAATATTTAAAAAAAGTGGAAATACTGTCAAAATTTGCACATTTATCCATTAGAAAGAAAAATTCAAATATTTGAAGTTGTTCAAAGATTCATTAAGTGATACTAATAAAAAAGAAATTTTGTTAGAAGTGTTAAATTTGTGAAAGATCTAAAATCAGGAAATAGTATTTTGATTATTTATATGTTGAAGAGGATTTTGTAAGTTATTAGCTTTAGAAGAATGTTATAATTTTTTCAGAAATTCAACTTAAAAAGTGGTTGGTAGATAACTACTTGATTTTTGGTTGGCATCTTTAGTCAGCGCCGGCTCAACAGTTGTGGCGCCCTGTGGACATATAAATTTTTCGCCTCCATACTCAGGCAATCAGAAGGTATTCTTGATGTTTCTGCAGTGCTTAGAAATTTTCTTAAACTGCCCTTTTGGTTTCTCATGGACCACTCTTTTTGAAGTTTTCACTTACGATATTCAGAATCAGATAGTTTTTTCTCTTCTCCATAATTAAAAAAATTTTTCTACATTAAATTTAATTAAAAAACTGAAAATGTAATGATAGTTGAATTAAATATAAATTTTTACCTACGCATATGTTGATTGATAGCAATTATGTAAAATTAAATATATTGCTATTGGAAATGCTTCAAAAATACTCAAAACACAAACAAAAATAAAGATATGGTCTACATATAAAAGAAAACACTAACGATTTTGTGCAGTTAAGAAAGCAGCCAACTTGATAATTAATTTTTTTATTTGAATTAAATCAATTTTCAAAAAATATTTGAATGCTTACAATTTTTTGCTCAAACTCAAACCATATGGAAGAAAAAACTTGTAAACACCTAAAGATATGCAAAATATTTATTATTATTATAGATATCTATCCTTTTATACAAATTCTGAAAGTCATATTAACATTAACCAAATTATTAATATAAATTAGAACATTTTATAATTTTTAAAGTTGTTTAAAAAAACGTAAAAAAATTTCAGCCGATTTTCCGCTCTATTATTTTATGAAAATACTGATCAAACGAGGGTACAGTTTCGCAACTACGAAAGAGAAATCAACATTCATGAAAAAAACCAATTTTATTTTAAACCTACCCAAGCCCAACAGATTATTCAGTATCGTGTAAATTGTCGTCGTCACATTCATTTTCCTGCACGTAAGGAATTCGGTAGCATGACGAAGCGCTCCGTCAATCACAAAAGACCGAATCAATTGTCAGGCATCGCCATCGTATGAACGAGTCACGGACACGTTCAGACCAATACAAGAAGATTCAGCAACAAATTTATGTTACGCCGCCAATAAAAAGTCCCAAAGGGTCGGGTATCGGAGCAAAACATGCCATCATTGAAAGGATCACTAAGCCAACTGGAGCTCAAGGGAAATTTCCAATCAGGTTTGAGCAGTTTTCATCACTAAGCGCTCAACACCTTATCGCCCTGACCATATCCTTCAGTGTCGTTGACGACGGAGCCCAACAAATCACGAACGAACTGGTAGTGGAGGCATAAAAAATTTCATAGTGATCCTATTCATTAGGAGTTACAGACTTTGCCAAATATACAGCTGAAGCTCTGAAACAATAGCAACATGTTGGGGTATTAGTCAGATCCGACTGATAAAATCTACTTGGTTTCGTCCCACGCACGTAAAGAAGCTAATAGACCTGCTCAAGGAACAAAACAGTACACCTAGTTTGAAAGATACAAACACGGCCAATATATTTCAAATTATCTCCACAGCTACGAAGAACTATTCCCTGCCACTACCTGAGATAACTACTTCAACTCAAATTACACCATTGAAAACCATCTAATGAACTTTCTAATATATCAAATACTTAATAATCAAGTTTTATTTCACCAAAATGTAACCGCTGCCAACAGTATAAATACCCATTTTTTAGATCAGCTATAAAATGATACTTATGATACTGGCAGATTAATAAGTAATTAAATATAAACTAATACAAAATTCTAGAATGCAAATCAGACAGAACATATTATTCGTTGTGCAGATCTTGAATCGATATGTTATCCAGCAAATGCATTTCAATTTAGAATAAACTTAAGTCAGCAAAAGCTGGATAAATAGCAACATTTAATTACTAAATTAAAATTAAACAATTCCACACGAGATAACATTATTCACAAATCAATTTTAATAAAAATTTAATTATAAATCTTCCTCGAGATTAATGTTATCTTTAAATTTGCTGTATAATTCCATTTTCAAAATATTCATTTCAACAGTGGCCTTGGAGATCTGTTCTTCTAAATTCACCATTGCTTCACGAACTTTTTTTGTTTCCCTTTCTATTTTTAATTGGCATTGATCAGGACTAACGTAGATATAGCTGTCCCCAACTAAATATGGAACCGTTTCAACTGAACTATCCATAAGCAGCATTTCACTTTCTAATTCTTCGAAGTTTTCTAATTCTTTCTAGATATTCACAAATAATAAATTTTTTCATAAAAATTAATACCTTTTTTTCTTTCAACTCTGTTTTATAATCCTTTACTTTAATTGAGTATTTTGCAAATGTATTAATACGTTCCTGGTCTTCTTTAGTGACGTGTATATCTTCCTTAAAACATTCATTTTAAATATATTAATAAAAATTGCCATACCTGTGCTTTCGCGCTCATTTTTCAATATTTAAAATAAAACATAAATTCTATTCAGTAAAAGAAAACATTTAAAATTCAAATTATTTTGTGACACGTAAATTTGAAGTTATGTATGTATTAGTATAGCATAATAAAAATAAATTTTATAAATAATAATTAACGATAAATATAAAAGAAATATGTAATTATATATAGTCAGGGCCGGATTTAAGCATTTGTTGGCCCTAGGCAAAGGAGCTTTTTGGGGCCCTCAAAATTAATCAGTATATTTCAAGGAAATTATGTAGATTATTTTATTTGCTAAAAGTATTTAAGAAATAATTATTTACTACCTATTTATATTTTGAAATATATTTATTAAATAATTCCGCTTAAAAATAAGATACATATGTCATGTCAAAAATATAATTTTACAAAACTTTCTTTCTAAATTTTTCTAGAGCATATTGATTAATCAATGAATCAAAATCAATAGCTTTCAATTTATCAATGTTACAAGATAATAAGGCCAAATTATTCAAAATTTTTTGACTCATCGTTGACCTCAAAAAATTTTTAATCAGCTTCAATTTTGAGAAACTTCTTTCGCCAGTGCAATTAGCAATCATTAGACACAAAAAAATTCTTAAAATTGTTTCCAAATTTGGAAAAGCAATTTCCAAATTTTTTTCTTTAATTATCTCGTAGAAACTCAAATGATTTGGATGATCATTTGGCCAATCGTTCCTGATATATTCGTGAAATTGTAGTAACTCGAAAAAAAGTGAATCGTCTATATCATCTGGATATTTTTCAACAACGTTATTCACATGTTGTTTCAAATCTTCTTGCGACAATTCAATATTTGTCAAAAAACCAAACACTTTAGAAATTTCCAAGTAACAATCAGAGCGCTGAATCAAATTATTTTAGATGTTTTCTAAAATTTTCATGAAGACGTTGTTTCGAAAGTTCTCTTTAGCACTAATTTCTGGTTCTGTGGTAGTTTGATCTTCATCTGGAAATTTCTTTTTAAATCTCTTTCTCTTGACAGTGTAGTCAGTGTTTGGTAACAATTTTTTAGCTTCAATTTTAATTTCATCAAAGCTATTTTTCAAATTTGTAATATATGAAGCTAGAGATGCATATAACGAAGAACAAACGTCTAATGTGACTTTAGGACTTTGCAAATTTTTTGAAACTGCATTCATTCTCTCTAGAACCTGATCCCAAAATATAACGAGAAGTGCGAATTCAAACTCCTCCATTTTATTCAATAAATTATTTGCTTCATTTCTAGTGTTTCCATAAAAATTTGCATCTTCAATGATGGCATTTAGTGCTTCCATTACATTTTCATAGTTTTCGTGAATAACCTTAACTGACTCAGAACGAGCACACCATCTAGTCTTTGATAACGATTTTACCGTTCTATTTGAAAATTCAACTAACTTGTTCCATCTCTCAGTAGACGATGAAAAAAAATTGTAAACTTCCTGAATTAATCCGAAAAAATTGATTGATTCTATGCAACAGTCCGCACCTGAATTTCCAACCAAGTTCAAAGAATGAGCACTGCACGGTAAAAAAATTGCTTTATCATTTTTTTTCAAGAACTTTTGCCCTCATTCCTTTGTATTTTCCGGCCATATTCATAGCGTTGTCATACGATTGTGATCGGCAATCTTGAAAATTTAACCCAATATCCTTTTCAAAAAATTCTAATGAAATGTCAGCTAAATATTCTCCAGTGTGATTCTCTATCTCAATAAAGTTTAAGAATCGCTCGATTGGTTTAAAATTGATTTGATCAACGTATCTGATAATCATGCACAATTGATCTTTGTGTGATATATCAGGGGTGGAATCCACAGACATTCCAAAATATTTTGATTGTTTGATGTCATCAGAAATCGACTTCAATACTGTTTTTGCCATCAGATCGAGCAATTCCTCAAAAATTGTTTTGAGAGATAAGAAGTTTTTCCAGATCCTGGATTACCAAACTTTCTAATGTGCTCTGCTAAAAATGGATCAAATTTTGCAATAAGTTCCAAGAGTCCAAAGAAATTGCCACTTCCTTCCATTCCAAAAATTTCATTTGATCCTCGAAATGGTAAATTTCGTTCAACAATGGTGCAAATATTAGCTACAACTCGTTCTAAGACTTTTCTCCAGTAAATCCTTTCTTGTTGTATTTCTTTTTGCAATTGATCCGACACAGAATAGTTACTTTTTCTAATTAAATATGTAACTAAAGCATTACGATGTTCTGAAGAGTTTTGATGGCTTTTGATTGAGGAACCAGCATTTTTCCAATCTCGCAGGCCATTGGTTGCTAAATTGAAATTTGAAGCAGTGAGTAATTTGCAAACAAAACAAAAAACATTTCCAATTTTAGGCGAATATACAAGCCATTCGCGAGTGTACTTTTCTCCATTTGTTTTTTCATCAAAGAATAAAGTCTTAGAGCAATATCGAACAGTATTGTCATTATAGAGCTGTTTGGAAGAATGAAAGTTTTCTGTTGAATGTTGGCAACTTTCAGGGCCCTTCTCAATCCAGTACAAAGTGTCTTCAGAAGACAATTCTCCCCATAATCCTACGTCATTCTCACGATTTGCATTTGGAGATGATTCAATCAGGGATTCCACTAAATTTTCATTATTAATGTTATCTACCAGCTCCAAATTATTTTCGAAATCATTAAAAACTTGATTTGAACTTCCAGTGAAAATAGGTTGATTTGAAGTACTGGAAGAGACCTCTATTTGGTCGCTTTGGTGCCGATCTTCTTGTGCTACAAATTCACTTTCGGTTGCAGAATCTTTAGTGAAAAAACTATCTAGCTTAGGAATTTTCTTAATTTCTTCTTCTCTCTCTGCTTTTTTCTTCCTTTTAAACGCTCCGCTTGCGTAGTTTCGTTTCATTCTATCTTAAATTTAACTAAGTTTTGACTATATAATATAGTCAAAACTTAGTAGGAAGACAGCTAAATTTTTAAAAATCATAAAAACTTCTCAGATTTTATTTGAATTAGAATTTAAGTTATAATAACCTTTTTAAATTCCATTTAATACAAAAGAAAAATAAATGATTTTTTTACATTTAATCTGCTTTTATTCACAATTTCATTTATCTTCAATTAGTTTTTGATTACAGATCAAATTTTTAAAAGCAGTAGAATTTCGAGTTGTATATCCTGCTGGTTACCTGACAAGGGAGAAGATTTCACGCACTCACATCCAATGGTATAACCATCAGACACGCACATAAGAAAAATAAATTGCTAGGCATCCGTCACAAGTGAAGTTATAATGCACTCATAAACAGTCGTCTGAAAAAGGTGAGCCATATCGTGATAACTGTTAATACCACGACGCACAAATGGGTTCAAGAGCCACCATAGAAGATTTCGTGCTCATTTTTAAATTTAGGTCCTTAAAACTGTTTATAGTTTACAGAATAAGTTTGATTGCATTTAAGACAATATCTGATATATATGTGTAATGCCAGGACTGAATTTTGTTTAAGTGAATTGGAAATAGCACGCAAATATAACCTGCAGATTTAAAATCAGACCCATAAACACCAAATAAACAACCTTAAAATGTGAGAAAAACGCAATTAAAACATAAAGTAAATTAAAAATAATAACAAAACGCACCAAGATCAGCACGAAATGAAACCAAACACAACAATATAACAAGAAAATTTGACCAAAAATAGAGCAATTTATAAAATCAGCATTTTAATGGAAAAGATGGTTCAAAATAAAGTATTTCTAATCGGAAATATTCAATTAAAAAATAAATAAAATAAATTACCTAATTAATGCAATAAAATGGTGGGTTTCTGGGTGTTGATATTTGCGACTATATGGTTGTTACCCAGACAACCCCATACAAATATTTTTCGCTTACCACTCGGCACCCGTTGCTAAGCAACGTTGGAACTGTGTTCGAGTGGGTGGATCGTCCGCAAAAAGTGAGCGTTATTACTAATGCTATAAATGACTGAACGATCCATGGGTCCAACGAGCTGCCGATAGAAGGCCTGTGCTCGATTTCGATTTTTAGGTCCAATTATTCTTCTATCTCTTTCAAATGTTAACCTATACTCTCATATCATTCATTGTTATGTTCATTTCCCTTAGTCCTTCTTATCGTCGTCCGTGTTGATGATTATTCTTTGGCCTGTACACCCTTTTTTATGTTAAATATTCACACAGTATCTCTCTTACCCTTATCCTTATTATAACCACTGTGTCTACTATTATTGTCGCTAGCGTTATCATTGTTCCTATTATATGTGTTATCTTTATTGATTGTTACCACTATTACATTTATTACTATTCTTATTACTATAATTACCATTACATTTATTATTATTACTACTATTATTATTAATACTATTATTATTATCACAATTATTATCATTATCATTATAAGTACCATGATCATTATTATTATTATTATTATTATTATTATTATTATTATTATTATTATCTCCATTATTATTGTCATTATTATTATTGTTGGGCCAGAATGTAGACGGCCTTGAGAAATGTTTAAATGGATCAGTAACACACACGCAAATATAACATGCAAATTTAAATAAACCTATTGAAACACCAATTAAACCCTATCAAATAGAAGAAAAAAACAGAATTAAATATAAAATAATAAACATAAAAATAAATAAAAATAATAACAAAACGCACCAAGATTCGCACGATACCAACACAAACATAACAAGAAAACACAACAAATTCGACGAAATTGAAAAAATTAATAAAAGTTCATGAAAATGAAACTTAAATCAAAAAATTTGAATTAGTAATAATTCAATAAAAATTCTAAATGAAAAATTATTAAAATAAATCAAAAAATAATAAAATTAAAGAATAGAATTCACTAGAAAATAACAAGGTCGAATTTTGTTTTACTGCATCAAATTTAACATGCGAGTTTAGGGACAGAAAATAGGTATAAATACTGATCCATTTTCACAAAAAAAAACCATTTTAGAACCATTTTAAAAACCATTTTAGAACCATTTTAAAAACCATTTTAGAACCATTTTAAAACCATTTTTGAAATCGTTTGTAAAACCATTTTCAAACCGTTTTTAAAACTATTTTTCAAAGTACCTGTGAAATTTTATTTTTAGGTGAGAAATATTCATTTTGGAGCCCTCTCTCCACGTCACATCCTTGCAACCTCGTTAGAGCTCTGCTTGGATGTCGGCGTAGGGGGAGAGGTAATTTTATTTTTTATGCAATATTATGCTATATTTTATGATTTTGGATTGACATTGGATGGTAATTATGTTTATTTGTTTATAATTAATAAATATTATTAATATTAATACATTTTTTTATGTACTTAAATAAACTAAATTTAATTTTTGTCGAAATTTTTCCGGCCCACAGCCAACACATAACGCAAGAAAGCAAAATCTACATAGTACAGATGCATGTAAGTGCGTGGAAGATCGCCAATAATATGTACCCGTGAAGACTCAGCGTGAGGAACGCAGGGGTCGTAACGTCAATATTCTCCCTATAGCTGAAACGAGAAATAAGGAAGAAGTCTCCGACTGCTTCCTCGTTTCTCCTTTCTATAAAATCGACCTAAATTTGAATTACACACGGCTCAAAATCATTACATCGAGTAGTCCAGTGGGCACTCAGTAAATATAATATAAACACAATGTACGCCTAAGGTCTATTAAAGGGAAGGGTACGGGAATAAAATGAAATTGAAATCGTTGATATAGCTAATTCCATGTTAATATTTTGAGATAAGTTAGATAAAATTTACTGCTAAAAGTCAATTAAATTCATGGTTTAATTACGTTAGATAAACTTTATTAGCCACAGAGCTACGGGTATTAATAGAATCCATAACTAAAACACGTTTATTATCAAAACACAAATATTATTAAAACAAATTATATCGTTAATTTGTTTGAGGAGTTTCTAAAAAATAATAATTAATGAATAAGTAAGGATTTCAACATACAATCAAACATGCCCAACATCATACCATTATTTAAATACAAATTATAAGACGCCTCACATCCCCCCATTTTTGAAAACCTTTAACCACTCAATATTTCTCGTGACGGAACTTCCATTTTCCAATTTTATTTCATAACTTCGATCATGAATCTTTTTAGTAATCACACCTGGACCCATGTATCTGTTATCACCTTTATTTCGAACATTTACTTTGATCAATACGCAATCTCCAATTTGAAATTCGCGATTTGTCGGCTGATTGATTTTTTCTTCTTCCACAATCTCTGAGAACCATTCACTATAAATCTTTTTCCCAAACACCATTTCAGCTGGAGTCTTCCTAATAGTTTTTTGAAAAGTTGAATTCAACATAAACTGAACTTCGGGAAGAATATCTACCATGATTTATGTCTTTTATCTTTGAGTGTTATCTGTATTGCATCTCTGATTGTACGGAATTGTCTCTCAATCTGTCCATTTGCTGAGTGATGATATGGACTTGAATAATTAATTTCAATATTGTGGAATTCTGCAAAATCTTTCATTAGCTTTGATTCAAATGATTTACCTCTGTCACAGTTTATTATCCTTGGTGCTCCATACTTCATTATCCACTCTTCTTTCAGTAATCTTACCACTGTTTTTTCATCTTGTGATTTCACTGCATGTAAAGAAATAAACTTACTATGATGATCTATAATCCCAAGAATATATCTTTCTCCTTTCATTGCAAGTTGTAATGGACCACAGAAATCTACATATATTGTTTCAAATAATTTCGAATCACTTTTGCAAATTATTTCTTCTTTTGTTTTAGTTGTATCAACCTTTCTTTTCTGACAGTTTTCACAGGATTGTACAACATTACGAATAGATTGCTCCAAATCTTTCATATCAAAATTGTTTGATACATACATTTTTACTTTATTAGCACCCGCGTGACAGAGCTTTTTATGATATTCTATGATGAATTCAGACTTGTTTTCTTCTGGAATCCAAATTTTATTATTATTTGTCATAATCACTCCGTTGACATATTTATAAAATGTTTTATCTGGCATCAAACTAATATTTTCTTTTATATTTTCAATTTCTTTCGAGTTCTTTTGCCATATATTTTCAATATTATCAGTCATCAGTGTCAACAATCTTGTTTTTAATTTACCCATTTTAGGATTTTCATGAATCATTTGACATTGAACACATGTTTCACATTCTTTTCTAGATAAAGCGTCGGCATTATTGTGGTTATCACCTTTTCTGAATTGAATCTCCATGTCCAGACCACTAAGATGGTTAATCCAAGTTTGAAATTGTGGGGTAATAGCTTTCTTTGTCTTCATCATAAATGTAATGGCTTTGTGATCCGTCTCAAAATAAACTTTTTACCATATAGATAATGCTTAAAATGACCAGTAAAATAAAATATAGATAGTAATTCCTTTCTTGTTATACAATAACCCAACTCGTGTTTATTCATAGCTCGGGATCCATATGCGATTACTCTTTCTTTACCTCCATCTTTTTGAGACAGAACAGCACCAATGCGGTCAAAACTTGCATCTGTATCCAAAATGAATGGCTTAGAAAAATCTGGGAACTTCAATACAGGTGTAGACGTCAATTTCAGTTTTAAATTTTTAAATGAAGTTTCACACTCATCAGTCCACATAAGCTTCTTTTGTTTACTTCCACATAACGCTTCTAATACTTTGGAATCTTTGGTGTAATTTTCTATAAATTTGCGATAGTAATTTGCCAAGCCTAAAAATCCTCTCAAACTTTTTACGCATTTAGGTCTTTCAAAATTTTTAATAGTTTCAATCTTGCTTTCATCCGTACGTATTCCATCTTCACCAATGATATGACCCAAAAATTTTACTTCTTTCCTTTTGAATTGACATTTTGCTGGACTTATTTTAAGATTTGCTAATTTAATCTTTTGAAAAACCTTTTCAATGGTACTATAATGTTCATTCAATGTCTTTGAAAATATAAGGATATCATCCAGATATACAATTGTTCCATTCCAATTTAATTCTCCAAGAACCAAATTCATAAGTCTTTGAAATGTAGCTGGTGCGGCTGCTATTCCAAATGGCATTCTGTTAAAGTAATATTGCTTGCTTTTTGTCGAAAATGCTGTTTTCAATTTTGATGCATCATCGAGTTCTACTTGATAATAAGCATTGCCTAAATCAATTGTCGAGAAAAACTTTGCTCCGTCAAGAATATCTAATAATTCATCAGTATTTGGAATGGGAAAAATCGGTCTTTCGGTTATATTATTTAATGCACGGTAGTCCAAGCATATTCTTATATCACTACTGTTTTTCTTTTTAACACATACTAACGGAGAATTCCAAGGGGATGTACATTCTGATATAATGCCATATTTCAACATTTCTTGAATATTTTCTTCAATTTTTTTCTATTAAATGTATAGGTTGTCGTCTTGGGTTTATTACAATCGGACTACCTTTAGTAAGTATTTCATGCTTTAATAGTTCGGTTTTCCCAACATCCCATTTATGTTTCATAAAAATACCGTCAAACGTGGAAATTAAATTATTTATAATCTTATCTTCACTTATGTGGTTCTTAAATGAATTTTCCATAATTGTATTTATTTCGTCTGTACGGCTTTCTATTTGCAATTGCATTCCAAATCTTTCGAGAAAATCTATACCTCCTATTAACTTTGGGTTTATATCTTTGGCTACAACGAATTCTACTTTTTTACTATCAGAAATTTTATCAACTTTTACATTTAATAAAGTTTTACCGCAAATTTCAATCGGGCTATCATTCGCACATCTTAATTTTAAATTACTTGTAGTCATATTCAAATTTCCAAGTTTTTTAAAAATATTATAATCAATCACACTTATTTTAGCTCCAGTATCTAATAGGCATACTAATTTTACATTATTAATCATTACGGTAACACTGGGTCTTCCCTGCATTTTATCGTATACTATTATATCATTCCGTTTATCACGATTAAGAACATTTAGTTCATTAGACGTTAGGGGTGGGTCTTTAAAAACTTCATCCATACAAAATTTATTAATGTATATATTAATATAATTTCTATAATCAAAAATACCATCACAACAGTTATCATTCAAACTATCACAATCATTCAAACTATCACAATCATTCAAAATCATACAACCCTTACTCATATCATTAATTACCTTTAATTTATTGCTCCGATCACCTCCTCGTGTGGTGGAGCATTCCCATTTGGGTACTCAAAATCAGCCTCTGGATCCTCGTCACCGAATGCAGCCACTGATTTATGGAATTTTCGACGTCTGCCTGGAAATAACTCATGGCACTGATGTTTGAAATGTCCAGATCTTTTACAATGGGCACATTGAATATTGGGGCATTCAGATCTTCTATGACCTTCTTCGTGGCACGCCCAACATCGCAAAATTTGATTTGTTCGGATATGATCTCGCGAATGAAATTCCCTGGTATTATAAGGCTTACTCCTATTCATAGGTCTCCATCCATTTGAAATAGCATATCGATGTTCTCTGGTAAGATCGCCTTTGAATCTTGGATTATGTTGAGGTTCTCTTGTATATTCATCTTTGAATCTGGGGTTAGCTTCTCGTTCTCGAATTGATCTGTTATCATAATTATATCTTGGTAAGCTCTTCTTAACAGCATCAGCATAGCGTTGTGTTTTATTCATTGAAGCTACATCAGCATGAAATACATTAATTTCTTTTGAAACTTGATCGTGTCTCTTTAATCTTTCTTTCATTTCATCAAATGATTTTAAATCTTGCATTTTGAGATCTTTTTTAACTTCTTTATCTTCAAGCGAATTGAATAGCAAAAATTTCTTTAGTTCTTCTTCATCAAGTTTATGCTTCAAAATATTTTTTGCAAGTTTCTCAATTTTTGAGCAGAATTCTTCGGCAGCCTCATTTCCTTGACGATAATTTAGCGCTTCGTTGAGATCATCGATAAGACTTCTGTTCTTAGAAAAAGCGTTTCTTAATCTTTCTGTATAATGCAGAGTTTCATTAGTCAACTCATATTTCTTCGTTGAATTGATTGATAGAAAAGCTTTGACGAATTTGCTTCTGTATTCATCGACAATATTTGTCATCTCGAAGAATCGTTCCGTTTCTAAGATAAAATCTTCCACGTCTGAATCCATGTCATATGTTTCTGGTGGCTTGATAAAATTTGCAATCGTGGTCGCCATATTAGCCACAGAGCTACGGGTATTAATAGAATCCATAACTAAAACACGTTTATTATCAAAACACAAATATTATTAAAACAAATTATATCGTTAATTTGTTTGAGGAGTTTCTAAAAAATAATAATTAATGAATAAGTAAGGATTTCAACATACAATCAAACATGCCCAACATCATACCATTATTTAAATACAAATTATAAGACGCCTCACAAACTTGAAAGTAAATTAAATTGATAAAACTTATTTCTAAAAGTAAATTGAATTAATAAAATCAGATAAACTCTATGGCTAAAATAAACTCATGGTTTAAATATATATTAGATAAAACTTCTTTCTAAAAGTAAATTAAATGAATAAAATTAGATAAAACTTGTTTCTAAAATAAATTAAAGTCATATTTTAAATAAATTAGCCGAAACTTATTTCTAAAAGTAAATTAAATTAATGGTTCGAAATAAAATTAAGTAAAACTTATTGCTAAAAGCCAATTAAAGTCATGATTTAAATAAAGTTAGATAAAATTTATTACTAAAAGGTAATTTAAAGTCCTGTTTAAATAATAGTAGATGGAACTTATTACTAATAAATCATCAGACATTAATAAATTCACGAATTCCAGGATTAAGTAAAGAACGTAAGTAACCATCAATTGCGAGCATCAAAAAGTAAAATGTTTCATGACTAGAAAGTTTAAAGTAATTTAGAAAAATCTGCAAATAATTCCTCAAGAAGTGAACTACGAATAAAATAAAATAATAGAATAAAATGAAGTGTTAGAGTTTTAAGCAATTGATCAAGAATATGCAATCAAAGATAAAGTTATTCTTTAACTTATTGACTAAATTCATAAGTTGGTTCATTAACTATTGTAAGTTCTTAGCGAGTAACCCATTGATAAAATTAGAGTAATTCATTTGTATAAAGTGGAACAATCAATTAAGCTGAATTGTTCCGATAATAAAAAGCCCAATGAATATTACTTAAATTCAGCAGTTTCGAATAACAGAATGAAATAACCAAATTTTAAAGTACAGTGACCCAGCGACTAGACGGAAAGACAATTCATGAATTGGAAGTGAGATGAGATGATTCCATTAATTAGACAATTAAAATTGAAAATATAAAGATATGAATGAATTGATAATTCTCTAAAAATGTAGCAAATTTGCGTCCTGAATAAGGTTAACTCACTGATCAAAATTTAGCGTTAAGAATAAATGAACAAATCAAACTTTATAAATTACAAAAGTTATTCATAACATTCTACGAAGCATACCGCCTAGTGTCATGGATGTAAATTACGATAATAAATCCAAAGCAATAAATTCCATAGGATAGATGCAGGGGGAATAATCCGCCACAATTTCTAACGATTGCAAGTCAATGACGCTAAAAACTGGATAAATAAAAATACTAAAAGGTGAATAAAATGATAAATTACCCAACTCGATCCATTGTACGGCGACGAAATCAGTATCTTAAAATATTGCGAACTAGAATGATCTATAAGTAAAGTCAACAGGATGGGACATTAACATATACTTGCAGTGTTGAGAGATTTGACCGGAAGATGTGAGCCGATCGATCGTAGATTTCCGTTGTCAGTGTAGATGACGCCAATCGTTAGTGATTATAGAGGAAACGGATACTCCACCTTGGTTGAAAGAGTTCGTGGATATCCGGTTTGGAAGATGCGAGATTTATTAAATTATTAGTCGACCATAATCAATTGTAAACATCAAAATTAACTTAATTAATATTGCCTACTAAAGAAATTAAGAAACTTCGCCCTTGAACCGATCTTAACTTCATATAGACAACGACCCTCACATAGACAGTACTCTTGAGTCGAGACCACATAACGCTGCACACCCAACGAATCCAAACTACCCACAAACGAATAACCACCCGTAACATCCAATAGATTGTAGAGTGCCGTGCGGTCGTAATACAATACTTAACTTCTTATAATTAGTGCCATCACTGAAGGAGAGTACATAAGAGCATAACTTCCCCAAGGACTCAGAAAAGCACAACCCGTTAGATCTGCAGAAGATTGCAATAATAATTAGCAACCGATAAGTTTAACTTGTGATAGACCTAATGATAATACTGACCTAGTCGTTAGTGAGTCGGATACCCACTCCGAGCGAATTATTTAGATAAACTGTTTTTCATCCTCATACACTATTAACTGATTTTGGTGTATTTTAGAGTATGCCAATCGAATGGACTGATACCCGAGTGCCCGATGAACAGTGCCGGAGGGAAGCACACCCAACAGCAGAAATATTCAGTAAGATTCAACAACAGTGGCCGTACCCTACCACTTGGAGGATACTGGGCCTAAACAGCGATCCATGCGGACTCGCCGGACAACAATACCCGGCAGCGGAATCTTATATCCACGCGCGGAATCTCCTCACCCAATGGGAATGGGTGCAGGAACAAGTGGATCTGCAGGTGGTCAAGGCGAGGATGTATCTCGCCAACGTAGAAGAAGACATCCTCGCCGGGCGGATCGCAGAAGCCTACCCACCTCGCCCAGTCCGTGATACCCGACGTCCATACCCCGTGGTTCCTCCGGGAAAGAGCCGAACGAAGTCATTCCATGAAAAATAGAAATTCAAAAGACACTAACGATAAATACGAACTAACTTTGATTTTTTTCTGTTGTTGAAAAGAAATGTTCGTTACCTTGTTTTTGCGTTTGATCATTTGCCTGCGGATATACGTTTTAAGCGATATGTTTACGATAAATTATAAAAATGAAATTAAATAAATCATTAGAATCAAATTTAACGAACTTATCCATTATAGCTATGGCCACCAGTCAAATTTTGCAAGCGGAGCTAGACCGTATAAGGAACACGAATACGGACCTCCTCCACCAAATACTCCAGATGACGAGAGAGGTCCAACAGATCAAGGCGACTTGGTCGGATCCGAAAAGAGTCAAAACGTTATATCACCGACTATCTGCAGCACAGAAAGGCTGGGCGGAAGAGCGATAACTCAATCAGAGCCTGCGCACCCAAATACGAGGGTTAGAAGTCGCCCTAGCAGTTTGTCGGGAGGGAGAAGCAGTCACCTACCCGCTCGTATTCGCCCCGTCACAGATGGTGCGGAAGAATCCTCGACCAGTAGAGCAGTCCTCAACTCAACCAATTAATCGTCGGCCGGGACGTAAGGAACGTGCCCGACGCCGAGCTGCACAACAATCGAAACCGTCCCATTAACTTTCGATAATCTCATATTTCCGTTTATTTCAATAAAGTAGTTGTACTTACAGTTAAAGTTTTCATAAGGGCACTTACACGCCGACGTTGTTATGAGTACTCGCCTCGCAGCTCTAGATCATCTCTCCACATGCGATCATGAATTTACTTCTACATGGGACAGAGCTAAGCGAGCATAAGTCTTCTATCGACAGCTCGTGAACCCGAGGGTTGTCCGAGCAATTACAGTACTAGCGATAATACTCAATTTTTGCGGGCAATCCACCACTTGAACACATTACCAACGTTGCTTAGCAACGGGTGCCAAGTGGCAGCTAGAATCATTTTGTATGGCGTTACCAGGGCAACCATGAGGATGAGCAAGAATCGAAACCCTGTAACCCACCATTATTATTGTTATTATTATTATTATAATTACCATTATCTTTACCATTATCATTATTATTATCAAATTTTTGAGTAGGGATTCGTCCTTATTCCTCGGCTTAAAAAAATATATACTTTGCTTATATAAAAATTTAGCCGCAATCCATCCTTATTTCACAGTTTTCGACAAAGTATTTTCCTTGAGTCGAAAATTTTTAGCAGCGTACCGCCCTTATTTTACAGTTTTGTAAGGACATTATACTAATAATCGAACAACATTCCACTTTTACTTTACTATTTTCGATAAGTATTTTAATTAATTCGGAAAATTTGAGCAGCGATCCGCCCTTATTTTGTGGTTTCAAGAGAATATTATACTAACAATCGAACAACATTTCACTTTTACTTTACTATTTTCTATAAGTATTTTAACTAATTCGGAAATTTTGAGCAGCGTTCCGCCCTTATTTTACAGTTTTACGATAAATGTTTTAATTATTTCCGAAAATTTGCTCAGCGTTCTGCCCCTATTTTCCGTCTCAATTCAACATAATTTATTTAATTCTTATATATTATTTAAAACATTATTTTCCATAATTTTGGTCGTTCGGATTAATCTTTTTCCGATGGTTATTCATTTTAACTGTTGCAACGATTTCGCAATTTTAACCGCTACCCTTTCCCTCTCTTTGTACTTATGATCTATTTATGTTCATATTATAGTTAATAAGTGCCCACTGGACTTCTCAGTGTTAGTGATTTTGAGCCGATTGTTGTTTAAAATTTTATGTCGATTTTATCAAAATTGAGTGCAAGAAAGTTGAGCCAAAAGACCCACTCTCAAGCTACTCTCTTTCGCTATTTAGGTTCAATGATTTGACGTTCGAGCCCGTCGTTGCGCAAGACGGAACCCTCACGGGCACACGCTATAGGCGGAGAGACCGCACTTACCCAGCGTGACTAGTTATGTCTTATTTTAATCTCTTGTATATTGTGTGGCTGTGGGCCAGAAAAGATGAATAAATAAATAAATTTTACCATACCAATTGGGTAGAAGCTTCGATGCAATAAAATATTTATTCATAAAATCGTCAGTATATATTGGTAATTTACAATAACATAATTCATAACATTTCAATTCATAACATTAGCTATCAATTAATCAGTTCATAGTCACCCATGCGTTTAGCTGCAACGCACACCACTAAAATAAAATTGCTCAAAACAGCTCTCAAAGTGAGACTGAAAATCAATACTGAAAAAACAAGAGTGTACACATAAGACTGAAACATAAGATTGAAACGTAAGATTAAAAATTTGTCAAAACACATCAGTATATATACCTATAATTTGACCTTAACCTTGCGTGCTATTTTTATGGCGATTAAACAAATTTGACCTTGAAATTATTTGTGTTATCTAAATTAAATTTTTATTAATTTCTTAATTTAAATTGGTAATTTATTTTTAACATTTTTAATTAAATTTATTCAGCTAAAAATATTTTATTTTTATTCATTTAATTCATTAATTTTTACTTTTATATAAATTGTCATTTTACGGTCAAATTTTCTTGTTATTATGTTATTTTTTATGTAAATTTCGTGCGGTTCTTGATGCATTTTGTATTTATTTTATTTTACTTTTATGTTTTTTGATTTTATATTTATTTATATTCTCTCAGATTTTAAAGTGTTTAGTTGATGTTGTATATTGTATTTTAAGTTATCTTGGTGCTGGGTTTTCGTGCTGTATTACTGATGCATTTAAACAATTTTCAAGGCCGTTTGTGTTTTGGCCAAACAAAAATAATAAAAATTAAAATTTAGATAACACAAATAATTTCAAGGTCAAATTTTATTTTATCGTACAAAAAATAACACGCAAGGTCACAAAACAGGTATATATACCAATTCATTTTTGCAGAATTTAATCCTTTTGAGTAGTTACTTTTTCTCGTAAAAAGCTTAGACGTTTTTTATCAGAAAATTTGTATTGTATAACAAAGCATCCGGAACGAACATCTCGAACTACTATTGTTGGGCCAGAACATAAACGGCCTTGAGAAATGTTTAAATGGATCGGTAACACACATGCAAATATAACATGCAAATTTGAATAAACCTATTGAAACATCAATTAAACCCTATCAAATATGAGAAAAAAAGAGAATTAAATATAAAACAATAAACATAAAAATAAATTAAAATAATAACAAAATGCAACAAGATTCGCACGATACAAACACAAATATAACACGAAAACCCAACAAATTCGACAAAAATTGATAAATTAATAAAAGTTCATGAAAATGAAACTTAAATCAAAAAATTTGAATTAGTAATAATTCAATAAAAATTCTAAATGAAAAATTATTAAAATAAATTGAAAAATGATAAAATTAAAAATTAGAATACATTAGAAAATAACAAGGTCAAATTTTGTTTTACTACATCAAATTTAACACGCGAGGTTAGGGACAGAAAATAGGTATAAATACCGATTCATTTTCACATTAAAACACACCGTTTTTCAAAACAAATACTATTTTTTGAACTAAAATGTTGTTTGAAAATCTATAATAAAACTTTCAATCTTAGGTGAGAAATAGTTTTATTTGGAGCTCTCTCTCCACGTCACATCCTCGCAACCTCGGTAGAGCTCTGCTTGGATGTCGGCGTGGGGGGAGATGCATTTTTATGCTTTTATGATTTTATTGGACAAGTAATTTTGTATTTTAGTTATTTAATATGTTAATAAATATTTATAATATTCATAAATTGTTTTTATGCATTTAATAAAATTAATTAATCTGTCGAAATTTTTCCGGCCCACAGCCAACACAAATCGCAAGTTAGCAAAATATACATAGTACAGACTCGTGTAAGTGCGTGGAAAATCGCCAATGATATGTACCCGTGAAGACCCAGCGTGCGAAACGCAGGGGTCGTAACGTCAATGTTAATCCATATAGAAGAAACGAGAAATAAGGAAGAAGTCATTTGGCTGCTTCCTCGTTTCTCCTTTCTGTAAAATCGACCTAAAATTATATTACACACGGCTCAAAATCATTACACCTAGTAGTCCAGTGGGCACTCATTAAATATAATATAAACACAATATGCGCCCAAGGCTTATTAAAGGGTAAGGGTACGGGGAATAAATTAATCGTTGAATAAAAATAAAGTAATTCTTTGATAAAAATAAAGTAAATCTTTGAGTAAAATGAAGTAAATATTAATTTCATTGATAAAGCAACTGATTGATTAAGAATAAGTAATTCATCGATTAAAAATAAAGTAATTCATTAACTTATTGATTAAAGTAAAGGAATTCATTGATTAAAAAATGGAGTAATTCATAAAGTAATTCATTGTTTTTTAAAAATAAAGTAAAAATTAAAGTAATTTATTGATTAAAATTAAAGTAACTATGAGTAAAAATAAGTAATTCATTGATTACACTAAATTAATTCATTGATTAAAGTTAAAGTGATTATTAATTAAACTCAGATTACAAATAACGAAATTTATCAATTAAAAGTAAAGTAATTCATTGATTTAAAAGTAAAGTAACTCATCGATTAAAGGTAAAATAACTCCTTGATTGAAACTAAGGTAATGTAGTGATTAAAATAAAGTAACTCCTGGATTAAAAATAAAGTAATTGATTAAATTAATTAGTTGATTAAAGGTAAAAATAAATAAATTAATCTGTTAATGGAAAGTAAGTATAAATCCGTTGCTTAAAAATAAATTGACAATTCGCTAAAAAATGAATTAATACGAAATCATTGCTATAAGAACCAAAATCATTGTCGTAATGAAAATTAATATCATTATTGAGAAAAAGGGAAAAGTGTTAATGTGAAATCGTTGATTAATTCGTCATAAAATAAAATAAACTTGATTTAATGAATTTAACTTGGCGATAACGTTTAATTTAAAAATTTCTAAAACTAAAATTTCGGATAAAACTCAACGTTGACCAAGAAAATCGAGAATTAATACAAAATCGACAAATCAAAATGACCATAAAAAATTAGGATGATAGATCAATCAAAGTAACAATCGAAAAATTTATATTAATATCACATTAAATGTTAAATCACAGGAAAGGCTTACCACCGACGTCGAATTTCGATAACGCAAATAAAGTGATCCAAATATCCCCGGGAACGCGATAAGTAAAAAATTCCAAATGATAAAATTCCAAATAGTAAAATTCCAAATGCATACGATGGCACAAGGTGCCGAGAAGGCATCCACTCCGAACCTACTGTAGATCCAAGTATTTTCCCCTAAAATATTGATGAAAAGTATTCAATTTAGTTAAAACATTAAATTACCAGAATCGATTTGACTAAACTTCGGCGAATTTACCAACCACGAATTTCTACAAATAAAATATAAACAATGCAAAACAGGATGTAAATTTACCGAATTGAATTATCATCAATACCGGAAATCTTAACAGATCAATAAATCGGCCAACGTCAAATCCACCGGAAACCGACCATCTAAGATCATTTCAACTTATTGAATTAATATAAAATAAACAAGTCTAGATACACTGACATGCACGAATCAACATCCCGCCATGAAAAGGACATGCCGCTCGATTGGACCGCTATTCAAGTAACCGACGAACAGTGTCGGAAAAGAGCTCCGCCAACTACAGAAATTTTCGATAAACTTCGACAACAGTGGCCATATCCCACCACTTGGCGGCTGTTGGGCTTCGAAAAGGACCCTTGTGGACTCACCGGCCAGCAGTATCCTGCTGCAGAAACATACGAACACGCCCGGAACCTCCTCACCCAATGGGAAAGGGTGCAGGAACAGGTGGACCTAAATGTGGTTAAGGCGAGGATGTATCTCGCAAACGTGGAAGAAGATATCCTCGCCGGGCGTCTTGCAGAGACCCATCCACCTCGCCCAATCCGCGATACCCGACGGCCATTCCCAGTCTCGCCTCAGAAGAAGAACTTAAAGAGACCGTTCATTGGAGAACATTGATTCCTCAAAAACGCGAACAATAAGCCGTATATTAATATGATTAATTTTTTTTTTTGAAAAAGAAATCTTCGTTAATTTGTCGTTTGTTTTAATTCTTTGCATGAAGAGACCCATTTTATAATTATGTTTGCGATAATCATAACCACTAATTATGTAAATCCGTAAAGAAATTTAAAAATTTTGTTCTTTATAGCAATGACAACTAACCAAATCTTACAAACTGAATTGGAGCGCGCAAGGAGTACAAATGCGGATCTCCTCAACCAAATACTCCAGCTAACTCGTGAAATACAACAAACCAAAGCAACTTGGTCAGACCCGAAGAAGATGAAAATGTTATACCTCAGGCTAACAGCAGCACAAAAAGGTTGGGCGGAGGAGCGACAGCTCAATCAGAGCCTGCGCACTCAGATCAGGGGACTGGAAGTCGCCCTAGCAATCTGTCGGGAAGGGGAGGCGGTAACGTACCCGCTCGTCTTCGCCCCGTCACAGATACCGCGTAGAGAATCCAACAGCACCACAACCCAACCTACGAATCAACCCGTCACTCCATCGAATAATCGTCGGCCGGGACGCAAGGAGCGTGCCCGACGCCGAGCAGCACAACCTCCAAACCCACCCCATTAACTCACGAAGGCTATGTGTTTTGTTGATTTAAATAAAGTAGTTGCATTTATAGTTAAATTATCTCCTAGATGCACTTACGTACAGGTATTACTATGAATACTCGCATCGCGGTTTCAAACCTTCATTCCACATCTGATCATGAACTTTCTTACACATGGGACAGAGCAAAGCGAGCATAGGTCTTCTATCGACAGCTCGTGAACCCGAGGGTTGTCCGAGCAATTACAGTACTAGTAATAATACTCAATTTTTGCGGACAATCCACCACTTGAACACATTTCCAACGTTGCCTAGCAACGGGTGCCAAGTGGCAGTTAGAATCATTTTGTATGGCGTTACTGGGGCAACAATAAAGATAAACAAATTACGAAACCCTGTAACCCACCACTATTAATAAGTACTATCGACAAAATTATCGAAGTGAGAATGAGTGAATACTATGAATGTAATATGGAATCAATGTATCTTTGAGATAACGATGTGCTTATGAGAGCAATTATATAAGTTCGAGTATATAAAATTTTACTTTTGTCGAAATTTTTCCGGCCCACAGCCACACAAATTGCAAGTTAGTAAAATCATACATAACTATCGAGCGGTGTATTGCGGTTCGACCTAAACTTCAGACCACATATCAGATAAATTTATTCACACTGACACTAATCTAATATCTACATATATGCTTCTTAAGGGCAAATTTTGGATAAAAGGAAGGGGGATCTCGGAAATCAATGCAGCAGTCAAAATTCTTGTAATAATTCAAAATTAGGAAGTAACCTCATCATCACGAAGGAACTACTTCGTCATATATAGATATAGACTAAGGACTTAGATTCAATAACATAAATTGTAAAAGGCCTAACAGTGAGATTCGAATAAATTAAATTCAAGGACAATTAAACTAATTTAGCGACGTTAAAATCGAACAAAATACAAACCCCTTTAAACAAATATGAATTAAACCAAATACGTAGAAATAGTCTAAGGAGTTTAACGATAGGTCAACCGAGAATTGGTGTTCAAGGATTATTTTCTTTATGAAAACGTACTACTAGCTACCTCGTAATGAAAAGTCGCAAATTAGAATCAAAATCCTAATTAAATTTAAATAAACTTAACCCCGAAACCATAAAAGTAAGTACTTAAGTATATAAGAACCTTAAGAACTTACATTAATATGATTTAGGGTTAAGTACAAATTGAATATAAATGCTAACAAAATCATAGAAATAATTAATCACAACACAGAATATTTATAACGATACCAATTGATTAAGGCCCATCAATCTTAATACAACTTCGCATTAGATCGCCGTTCCACATAACCATCGAAGAAAATTAACTAATAATATCGACCCCTTAATTGAAATATATCAAAGAAAATTTACCCAAATTTAACTAAATCCACCTGACACCAAAAGCAATCCAAGTAAGGTCAGCCTGAAGCCTCTTTAGAGACATCAAACAAACCCAAGGCGTACACCAATCTGATTGAAAATAGCTCCCATTTCATAAAGCAGACGGTTAAAGTTCCATCAGTGTAGACATTACCAAGCGTTATGAAGGTTTTGTAGCCAATTAATCCAAAAATGATGGACAGGCGAACCAACATAAACGAAAAACTAAAGTTAACCACCAACCCAACAGAAAAATTTATCGCTATAACTAAATTACAAAGGAGTTACAAGGGAGAATTATCCATAGACGGATCTACAATGAATTGATTCTACGTAATGAGAATTATCAACAGACGAATCTATTAATAAAATATAAAGGAATGATAATACGTAATGAGAATTATCACTAGACGAATCTATAAATCAAATACAAAATGAACAATATTCCGCAATGAGAATTAACAATAGTCGATTCTACAAATTAAGCACGACCGAATAATATCATGTAATCCATCTAATCCATCAAATGAGACAGTTACCTGAATGACCTCTACGCGGATTGATCCGATGAGAGATTTGAACATCAACTATTTGGAGTGAGAGCGATAAATACCGGACATGACGATTCGAAATTTGCGCACACTGGCAAACGACAATATAACGACATATTACGGGTAGCTGAAACAGTTGCAAAATTAATCACCCGGTTTAATATATACAAATGTAGACCATCATCGTACGTATTTTGTGAGTGGTGGCAGCACATATTCAATCGACACCCGCCGACAATCAATATAAATGTGCACTGATGTCCGACAGAATTCATTTCAAATGACTAGCAATACTGGCGATCGTATGACGATGAGGAAGAATCTGAAACGAAATGAAAGAGGCCGAATTACGACAGAGGGCAAACAGGACTACGACCAAGTAGATTATGCTCAAGGTAATCCGAAGTTTTATTTAATTGGTACACTAAATATCGGCAATGATTGTATAATTAAAACTTTAAATTATGAAGAAGGACATCCACTAATCCATTTTTATTGCACTTTCACTAGGACCAGGATCCACCCAAATCGACTGGTCAGATGAATCTCGCACAACTTTAACAGTTCCCAGCCGATTTGCAGGCAGATATTGACAGGCCCTTTGGGATCGTGGCTATTCGCTGTCCACCTATGGCAGCCAGGAGTGGCCATATCGTAACCCACGCCAGGACGAAGACGTGGAGATACCGAGTCTGGCAATAAAACGGGAGCCTGGACGGAATCCGGCTAGGGAAATCCGTCACTAGGCAGAAAGGTGGCCGGACAAAATGTCATGGACAAAATGTCATGGGGACAAAATGGTAGGAGAAAAAATATAAGATGGAATAACAAATGAAGAAATGAAATAATATATTTATTAAAATTAAGTCCTAATGTAATTTATTATTGTAATAATATTTAGCCTATATCAATAATAGTCTGAGATATTCAGTTAATGAAAAGCACAGTATTATTAACATTATTAGGTTATTTTAAAAACGCATCTAAAAATAAATAATCGAGTCTTTTAGCAATTAAAATTAAACAACAATTAGAAGTTAAACAACATTAATGTTTAAAACATGTGCAATGTCTCCTAAATATGTGATTGAATCTCGGTTGTTGTAGTCGGTCACCATAGTGTGCAACGCCTACTTGACGCGGATGTATGTTTTCTTTTTCTTCCCAGCCGTTGTTCCCAGTTCCAATTGACGACGAAGAAGTTGATTGCTGTGTTGTTCTTGTTGTAGTTTGCGTGCAAGTTTGGTTGTGGTCAGACATTTTGTCCGTGACATTTTGTCCTAGCACCGGCAGAAGTTGCGTTGCAACAAATCGAACACTTAGAGCAGAAATTTCGTTGGAAGGCCAACATCCAATGCATGCGACTAGCAAGGATAAATTCGGATATAGCCAGTTGCCGAATTCCCAGTTTCGATGGATATGTCCAAGCATATGGAGTATCTTTCAACTTAGACGATCCGGCTCTACTGGAAACCGAGGCTCCAATGCACCTAGCAGTGCCTGGCCGCTTCGTTCAACAGGACTTATTGGAAGCTTTATCGGATCAAACAAAGGAAGACCATGCTTATGCCCGACGCACTCTAATGCGAAAGCCTGCCAACGAGAAGTATGGGAAAAATCTGTAAACTAGACTCAGACTTAATGGATAAATGTATTAATAGAATAAAAGTTTTTCGGTTTATGTTGACTTTGTTTTTGCTGTTTTAATGAACAATCTAAAATGTAACTATCGAGTGAAATTAAGTGATAGTATGAATTGATAATAGTTAGAGTTAATTGAATAAGTCTCTCAGTATTATATGAAAAGGTATTAAGGTTAATAAAGCAATTATCTGGCCCGTTTAGTAATAACATATTATAAAGAACTTGTAGTAAAGCATGCTGAAATGAGGATGAAATAAATGAAATGGCCAGCTAATCAAAGTAGCAAAGTAGGACTAAAAATTACCTATAGACAATCGGTAAATTGTGCTAACAGTTTTTCTTTTATGCTATGTAATATTATTATTACAATCAATATCGCGAATTATAGATCGCATGACTATTTGATATATTTGTATTCGAATTTAGCAATATAAGCGATTCAGTCCATCGGCCAGGAGTTGCGAAAATTAAGGCAGGAGAATGTGGAGCTCCAACAGCAGCAAGCACAGTAAGGCCGAGAACTCCAACGGATTAAAGCCACCTGGATCGAACCATCACAGGTGAAAAAGGTTTATCAACGCCTTACCGCTGCCCAAAGAGGGTGGAGAGAAGAGAAGGCGCTGAATCAGGCCCAGCGAATTCAGATCCGAGGACTGAAGGCCGCGCTGTCGGCAAGCCAAAAGGGAAGTGCGGTAACTTACCCCGTGGTATTTGCTCCGGCACTACTCGCCTACCGGAACCAAGGTCGTCCCAAAAAACCAAAGAAGAAGCCAAAAGCCCATTAGAGACCAGTTCGAGCTGAAAGGGAGCGTAGGCTACTCCAACAAGCAAAAACAACCAACAATGTGTAACAATATAACAGTAGCGTGTAATATTACAATAAATGTTTAAGTTTAAATCGTTTATCGTTTTTTCTTTCGAAGTTATTCGTCGTAAGATAAGCGATTAATTAAAGATAAAAAGGAAGTTAGGGACCTAAAAGAGTAAGTCGAGCATACACCTTCTAACTGCTGGTGTACTGGGTGTAATTAATTTGTTTAAATCTGTGCAAAACTTATTCAAACTTATTCCCGTCTATCAAAATACCTTCTTTTCCTAGGGTTTATGCTGTTTCACCCAGACGCCCCACAATTTCAATCCTACCACTATATACCCATGAGCAAGCTCATGTTGGTACTGTATACAGCAGCTGAAAATTCATGAGCAGATGAGCTCCATTTCTAAAACTACTCCTCATGATATTTTCACTTTCGGATTCCTGACTGCGGATGGAAGATCTTACGTCTCTTTCTATCTATACGCTTGTTCAAACTCATCTATTTCTACAATTCCTATATCAATTTGTCAACATTACTGTTTATTTATTAAAATATTTTTCAAAAATTTGGGCAGCATTCAGCCCTTATTTTATGGAAAATTCCTTGTTTCATACAAACGTTAGCCTATGGTAAATTGAAATGAATGCATTATTATAATGTAATTATTTTAGTCCAACAGCTCCTATTTGCTTTCCCATGGTCGCCACAGTTACCAACTTTCGTAAATCTCTATATTATCATCTCACAGATCTATGCCAAAATGTATCATTTTAATTTACTTTTCCACCGCAATGATTATCAAACAATGTACGTGATGTAACCCTACTTTATACTTTCTTTGACCTAATTTTCTATCACTAGTCGTACCCTTGATAATATAATAATCGGCAGGAGTTAAATAAAAATTCAATTTTTCTACTTAAACATATAATAATGTTGTCCCTTTAACTCTGACGATATTCCCGCATTTTACCCTCTTACCGCTCCAACCAACTCGCAATGGCCGCCACGAGGAATTCCGACGGTGTCCTACCCGGTGATCGATTCGTAGCCGACCAGACTAAGCAAACACCGAAGGGTGGTTAATGATAAAATAACACGTCAACATCCTGCAAAAATTACTGCCGGAATTGAATGTTATTTCACCACATTCCACAGACTTAATATATGTAAAATAGATATAAATAAATTAGGGGGGCACCTGCCGAGCGATGCCAAATGACATCGACGCCATCCAGAATAAGTTAAATTAAACAAAAAATTAACTTAGAACAATATATTTCTACAAAAAAACAATACTTACAATCAACAAATTTATCAGACAAGCATCCAAATTTGAAAAATTGTCAAACTTCGGCATAAAAATTGACTAACCAATTGTCTAAAAATGTTTGTGTCTAACACAAGTGTCTAAAACAAATTGTCTAAACAACCAATCAGAGTATTTTGAGCCTTTTTCGGCTATTTTTCGGGGGGTTTTATTGCTTTTATTTTATTTTAAATATTTTATGTTTCTCCTTATTTTTCTCTATTTTTTGATATTATTTTCTCAATATTTCGTAAATTTTTATTTTTTATTATTTAACCATTTTTTTGATTGTTTCTCTTTTTACCCTTTGATATTTAAATTTTTGGTCGCCGCTTCCGCCTATGTATTTTCTAAACCTTCTTTTGAAAGGTTTTGGCGGTTTTATATTTTGGTTTTGTGCTTCTTTCTGCATCTGTAGGCTTTTCAATGATTTTAATTAATATTTGTTTTATTTAATTTTGTTATGTTTTTATTTTGTTTTATTTAATGTTTTATTTTATTTTTGATTTCTGCTTGCGGTGCGTGCTTATGTTACAGCATCCATATTGATAATTTCCAAACATCATTAATTATTTTGTTTTAATTTACACAATTTTCGCATTTTTGTTTAAATTATGGCTTATAGCCCAACATAACGGTAACTCACTGAACACAGCTGTAGACCGGGCCTTAGCAGTTTTAGAAATAAAGCTCACCTTTGGCGGTCACAGAACCATTGGTTACATTACCAACGTTGGCTAACAACGGGTAACCAGCGGAGGGTAAAAAGCTTGTATGTAAAGGGGTCAAGGTTAGAAACCGCTAACCCCACTTATGTAATATCTTTACATATGGTGGGCAAATACAAAAATAATGTAAAATTTGTTTGTTCAGCGTGATAATTAAAATAAAAAATAAAGTGGTTAAATTGATTATTATAAAAACAACTCTTAGAGAACAAAATGGGGGTGTATAGACATAACAATAATGTTTAATATATATTCTCCATAAATAGATTTGATCCACACTATATATCGGAATTATTCTGTTTCTTCAAATTTCAGTGTTTTAAATTTTATCGAGCTGAGAAATGACAATGTGAAAAATGCTTTCTTGTTCCACAGTTACTTTATCATGTTCAATTATGATAGACTTTTCTCCAACAACAAATCCCGATTCTACTTTAACGCTTGATCAGCAAACATCATTCAATTAACCATTCTTCAAGTACAATTCAAGGTCATTTACCAATTATGATATTGTTGTGTTCCAAACGTCAATCAATACTATTTCTTTCATTTTGCACATTTCCAGGAGAACATAATAAATTGATTTCCGAAACAATTTAAACAATTTCCATTTTCAAAGGAATTAAGATTGACTTTTGATGTCGAACATTATCACTGAATGAATGATGATATTTAATAGCTTGTGATACTTTTTTGTAGGTAACGATGTGGAGATCTAGTGAAAAAATTGTGAAGATATTGAAACAAAAATTATATATTTATTATTTATAACGCATTTGTAATTTTATTTTAAATAATAAAAAATTTAGTAAAATTAGGTAAAAATTAAATGTTGTAGGCACTACAGGGTTTTTGGGGTTTATAAATTTTACTTTCACTTTATATGGTCCCTCATCTCTATCGTTTCATTTTATTAATTCTCGTCTAGGGAATTTATATACGAAATTACCGATTAACACATAAAAATTTTAATTAAAATCTTTATCACAAAATTTCTTCACAATACGTTTCTGTCGATTAGAACCCGTTTCCAACGGCCATGCCTGAAGACCAGCCTCAGTGCTTGAAACAACCTCCTTCGTGGCCATTTGGCTTTCCCAGGTTTCAAGCTAATTGCTTATACTCCATTTCTGTTAACTATAAGGTTTCATTATATGCATACCATGTACCAATACCAGAGTGTATGTTACTATGTTTCCTTCTTAACAGGCCATGAACACAGTCAACAATGCTCGGTTTTCATTTTCAAGGCCTGTACTGCCGCCTTGTCATGTTCAAATGTCTCGTGTAGTACCTGAATTAGTTAAAATAGTTTTTTAAACTCTCTAAGAACTATTTGATATAGATCAATCTCAGCAGCATGGTAAGCTATTCTCTCAGGATTAAGTTCAAACTCGCGCTTGATGACGAGGCTTAAAATTTCGACGTTGGTTTCTCTTATCCATTCTCATATGGGCTTTTCCTGTCTCCGGATAAGACCTTTCAAAGACCAATATCCCAAAACGCTTGCCGTAGTTGGGCGCACGCTACACATTTTACTTGTACAACTTTCCTCATTGAATCCATAATGAAAAATCTATTTTTGAAATTGACTGGTGACTTTTCTGACTAAATAGAAATGAAAGTTTTAAATTTTTCACACACTTGTTATTTGGTTTACGCTGTTTGTCAATTGAAACTTATCTTTCATAGATCTTGTACGTCTGTATCATTTATCTATATCTGTTTCGATTAGCTACTTGACGTCGTCTGTCGTCTCTTGCGTTTTGGAATATTAACCTTAATTTACATCATTAAACTAGTTAGTGCTCATCAATTCATCTCATTGCATTCACCATCATTTTATTCTCATACAATCTCACGATTTAATGTCTATTCTTTTGTAAACACCAACGCAAAATTGTTTTTGATAAGTTGATCAAATATGATTTTAATACTAAATGACTCTAACCTTCCTGCTATTTGTTAAGTAAATCTTTGGGCAGTAAATTATTTATTTTATAGAATAATACAGGGACTGGTATTAAATGTGGCCCCATCCACTGAAAAATAAAAAATCGTATCATTTTGTTGAATAAAAAATTTAATTCAAATATAAAAAACAAAAACTAAATTTAATAATGAAATTTAAAAGTTGTTTTCGAGACTAGAGATGCAAAAGAACTTATAATTTCGGAATAATGTAAAGTCCTTGCAATATCCTAATTAAATTTGAGTGTCGCCAGACCATTCTGATCGATCTCAGACCGATCCTGAACTATTGCTGATTTCGGTGCGAACCATAGTTATATTTGATTTTACTAAAGATCATTTTTTTGTTTCTCTAAAATGTAGGAAATACATAGAAGCGCGAAGTAAAGTTTTTGATTCTTTTTTATTGTTTCCAATAGTGTTGCTAGTTATGTTTTGGAGGCCACCTGAATTAAGAGGCTCATGTCAAATGAACCTCGTGACTCCCCATCTTCCAAGTCCTGGTAATGCTTATAATAATGATAACATAAATTTAAACAAAAAATAAAAAATATAGTTGTTGTAACTAACATAGAAAAGGACGATTTAAATGATATAAGATATCAACCCATGATATATAACAGGTGTTGGTGTACTGGGTGTAATTAATTTGTTTAAATCTGTGTCAAGTTTACTAGAACTTAGTTTCTTCGATCAAAATGCCTACTTTTCCTAGGGTCTATGATGTCTCACCCAGACGCCACACAATTTTAATATTACCACTATATACCAATGACCAAGCTCATTTTGGTACTGTATATAGCAGCTGAAAATTCATGAGCAGGTGAGCTCCGTTTTTAGAACTACTCCTCATGATATTTTCACTTTCGGGTTTCTGACTGCCGATAGGTCTTACGTCTCTTTCTTTCGATACCCTTGTCCATACTCATCTATTTCTACAATTCCTATATCAATTTGTCATCGTTACTCTTTATTTATTAAGGTATCTTTCAAAAATTTGGGCAGCGTTTCGTCCTTATTTTATGGAAAATTCCTTGTTTCATACAAACATTAGCCTATGGTAAATTGAAATGAATGTATTATTGTAATGTAATTTATTTAGTCCAACAACTCCTATTTGCTTTTCTATGGTCGCCACAGTTAGCACTGTTCGTACATCTTTATATTATCATCTCACAGATCTATGCATAAATGTATCATTTTATTTTGATTTCTACCGTGATGATTATCAAACAATGTACGTGATCTAACTCTACTTTAAACTTTCTTTGACCTAATTTTCTATCACTAGTCGTACCCTTGATAATATAATAATCGACAGGAGTTAAATAAAAATTCCATTTCCTTACTCAAACACATAATAATGTTGTCCCTTTAACTCTGACGATATTTCCGCTATTTACCCCTTACCACTCCGTCCACCTTTCATGAACGCCACGATGAAATCCAGCGAAGTCCTACTTTTGAGATCAGTACAAAGCTGACCTGTCCTATCAGTTTTTATACTAATTTCAAACTTGGGTGCGACCAATCAGCGAATTTTAAACCTTTTTCGGCCATTTTTTGGGGTTTTTCTTTGCTTTTATTTATTTTTGTCTATATTTTAATATTATTTTCTTTAAATTTACATTTTTATTTTTTGGATATTCTCGCTGAGTATTTTCTCTTTATCTTTAAATCTTTGATTTTGTTCGCCACTTCCGCTTATATATTTTCTGAACCTTATTTTGCAAGGTTATAGCGGTTTTATGTTTTACATTATGTTTCTGAATGCAGCTGTAAGCGTTTTAAGGAGATTTATTAATATTTGTTTTAATTAATTGTGTTATATTTTAATTTGTTTTAATTAATGTTTTATTTTATTTTTGATTTCTGCTTGCTGTACTTGTATATGTTTTCAACAGCCATTTTAATAATTCGGAAAATTTTAATAAAAACTTATTTTTTGTTTAAATTGCGACTTATAGCCCAACTAATGGATGGACAACCTGCTGCTCGCAAGCAGCATGGGGATTTTTCAATGTCAAGATACGGCTCCCAGGTTTCATGCGCAAATATTTATAATTATATTATTTTATTTTCAAAACTCATAAAAAAATATTATACTGCAAAAAAATACTGCAAATAGGATAAAAACACTCAACAGAGAACTGTTAAAATATGTGGACTAGGGAGTAGAACAACATTTTTCAGTCGTGATGTGGCTAGCTCCGTGGCATGAACTAATGCCTGCCACTGCCGACTGCCACCGTCACTATTTACTACTACAACCCAGCCAGCAACCAAACACTTGTGGAGTGGCAAGTTCACAGAACTCAAGAGCAAGTTAGAAGAGTTGGAGGTCCAGCAAAGCATGCACTTCACGCTGCACAAGTGGAAATCTCTACAAAAAGCCACGAGTTGAGGTACTCATATTTGACACATGGAATAGTCTTCCGGAATGCTACATTAAGGTGAAGAATTTGGCATTTAAGGTGCTGACGACCTTTGGGTCAACATACTCGTGCGAACAAGCGTTCTCTTGCATGAATATAATAAAATAAAAATTTAGACGAGTGCTCGAAGCTTAAAACAACAAGTCACGAGTTAGATTTAACCAAACTTTCAAAAAGCATACAAGACCAATTCTACCTTTAATGTAAATATCTATTATTTAATAATGATAGTTATATTATTTGAAAAATAATTTTTTTTTAGCAGAGCTAGCTGAAATACTTTAATATGTTTTGTGCGAAACATTTGTATGATTTTATATGAATAAATATTATTTCATATTTAAAGCTATATATTTCAAATCTAAAATCAAATTTATATACCTAATCCTATTCAAATACCATAATATTAAAACAAAAATGTTAGTGGCTCTTTAGAAACTCGGAAATATTGTAAATTTTAGCTTTTGGCTCTTTTGTCTCATAAGGTTGCCGATCCCTGATATTTAAGCCTTATAAGCTTGGAATATATATTTCAGCTATGTTCCATCCCGGCCACCGGCCTGTTGAGGTATAAACATTAGGCTAACAAATTATTAAGTTAAAATTTTCCTAGTATTTTATTTGGTCACGGATTTTTCATGTTTTTTATGAAATTTAAATGTTTTCATAAGCGTTTACATGTAGGTCATGAAATTTGTTATATAGGTCACGGAAAATTTATTAATGACCAATTTTCAAAACATTGTCATAATATTCACTTAAATAAATAAGTAGGTGTTGAGTTATAACTTTATTTGGTTCGGTAGAACTGTTTGCTCTAAATTTTGAGGTTTCTGCTAGGAAATTTCAAGTAAATGAGGATGTATCTTCATAAGATTTACCCTTAAAACTAAAATTAATTTAATATTTCAGAAATTTCTGTCGAAAAAAACAAAACCTGAAATCCGAACAAAGCATAAATTGTAAATTATATTAGTAAGTTTTAAAAAATAATCATAAACCCAATTATTTTGTGTACACATTCGAAGATTTTTTTCAAAAGATGTATAAAAAAATATAATTATTTAATGCAATTAATAATTTTTATAACTTCAAAAATAATTTAATTCACTTTTTTTTGAATAATTTCCGAAAATTAGTTATCATAAAATAAATTATTTCCTGAATATTTATAATCATTATTAATAATAATATACATGAGTTTGTTGATCAAAAGTTATAATTATAAGTTTGAATAATGATTTAATTTCCTTGTAAAATCATAATTCAACTCTTAAAACTTTATAACTTTAAGCTTATAACTTTAAAAAATAACTTACTTTGCAGCCATTTCAGAAATTGCTGAAATGCATTGATTTTTCACAAAAAATAAATTCCAATAAGTTGATTTATGTTTCAACTTGCATTATAGAGGAATTTATCTGAACTTCGCTTGGTGTATCAGGGATGGCGAACCTATGGCATGCGTGCCCAAAGTGGCACGTAGATAAATTTTCGTTGGCACTTAGAGACTTAAGCGCATTGAAGAATTAAGTATAAGTCAAAATACTGTTAAAGACAGGATATTAATAATCCATAAAAACATTAATATTTAAAAACAATGATATACGTTCTGCAAAGCTATTTTCTATGTCTTGATGAGAGTACTGACGTAACATCTTCAGATCGCTTGTCCATAATTGCTCGTTTTGTTAAAAGTGAAAAATAGTTGAGGAATTGCTTTCACTAGTTTCCTTATCAGAAAAAACAACTGGGAAAGATATTAGTGATGCAGTTATAAAAGCGTTTCAAATAGCTAAGATAGATACATCAACAATAGTGTCAATAACAACTGATGGAGCTCCCTCAACGATAGGTCGGCAAGCTGATTTTGTGTCTCTTATATATATATATATATATATATATATATATATATAGTCTATATAGTTTTACATAGATTAATGACTCATTTTCAAAGTATTTTCATACCAAAAAAGTAAGTTAATATTTAGTCATTTAGTAAATTCATACTAACATTAATTAGATACTTGAGATTTAGTTACCAAATTCGAAGTCATGCTTGCTTAGTCAATTTCTATATGTTTAGAAATAATGTATATTTTGGTAAGAAAACATATAAATTATTAATATGAATGTACTACAGGCTATGTAAAAGTATGTTTCAATGATAAGGATTAAATATTTTTTTTTGCAATTATTTTAAAATTTATTTGAGGCAGTTTCATAGTTGAAACTTATAATACAAAAAAATTTTAAGTTAAACTATTATATTATTGTTTTTAAAGTAACCTTGCTCAATCAGATTAGTGTATGTTCGTTAATTACAAATTATAAATACACTCAGAACTCATATTAATAAACAGTAATGATATTAATGATAATAATTATAAAACGTAGTAAAACTGAGCGCAATAATATTATGTGCAATTTAAACATAATAAAACAAATCATTAAAATACAAAAAAATTTAATTTTAATAAAAACAAAAAATAATATTTTTGGATAAATTTGTTTTATTTCCAATTTTCCAATTATTGATTTTCTTTTGTGGAATAAATAAATAATTTTTTTGTTTGGTTTGTTCAAATTAATTTTTAAAAATAAAAAGTAATTTTCCCACTCCTAAACGATGAAATTCTCCCTGGACAATAATGAAAAATGTGACGACATTTTTCACAATAAGTTAAAGAAATAACTTTGTCTTTAAAGTAAAATTTAAAAATATTTAATTTCCATTTTTTTCAAATAAAATATTTTCTTTTTTTTGAGAAAAATTGTGTATTATTAATATTTCTACTTAAAGCAAAGAGGAAAATATTATGAAGAAATTTTTTAAAATTTTGTCAAATTTTTATTTTTTGGCATGAGAAATTTTTATGATAAACAACATTATGTGTAAAAAGTTCATCATTATTGTGTAATATATTAAAAGTTAATAAATCAAGACATAATCCAAAATAAAAAATAAAAAAAACATTTTGAGCAAATAACTTAAAACTACAATTTTGTTTTATTTTAATAGGTGCATTTTGATAAAGATGTATTATTCTCGTCAATCTAATTGTTTGCTCCCAACAAGCAGATACGTCGAACACTTGAAAGCCCGAAAGACACTTCTTCAACTTTATGCATTTTATAATATTTAGCGGCTGCTTGAAAGTCTCAAAGGCTTTGTAAATTTGTTAAAATTGTATTGCACCCCATGAGACTAACTAGATCCGACTTTATTTTCTGAACTACAACACATTCTATCCAAACTGCACTATATTTTCCTTTTGCATAAAAGGCTACCACATCAGTTCATTATCGTATTTATGCATATGTCGTCGAAAAATGATCAGATGCTTTTGTCAGATGACTATTCTGTACTTGCTCTGACTGCACTGCTATCACCATCAAGTCGGAAAGCCGTTGATGTTCCATTACACTTCTCAGGCTATTTTTTTACAAACTTGAGAACAGAAAATGAACGTTCACATACGTATGCGTACATCAGTCAGTGTACAACCTTTCTGCTTTTAACACATTGAATAACAAGTTTATGCATTGAATGATTTCCCAAAATAATAATGAAAATGAATAATTTAAACAAATAAACTATATGAATACAAAATATTTAAAAGTACAGAAAACGGGAAATAATTGAACGCCGATTCATGAAACGACCAATAAATTAGTGAGAATATATACAAGCAAACATCCCGGTTATTTATTTGATAAATATATATATTTTTTCATGTTCTAAATCATTATTATAGAAAATAAATATTGGAAAGTTATTATAGTTTGTTTTAATAGATGACTTATATTGTTTGAACAAGATCACATAAAATATAAAAGATGTAGTGAGACAGTTAGCTCATCTATTGCTGAACCAAAAAAAATTTTCTGCTGAACTGATAGCGAAATCAAAATTCAGATTATAATGAGGCTTATTCTGTCTATTAAAAATATAAAGAATTTCAGACTTGAAGAATATGAAGATTTTATTCAATTTTTCATGGAAAATCTGGATAAAATAGAAATAAAATAGGCGCAAATATGCATGTATTATTAAGCAAATTCTAATGATTTTGTGGATATGTGCGTATTTTTATGTAGTTTTTGATGATTTTTAGCTATGCGTACAATACATAAAGTAGTTGGATATGCATCCGTCAGATACAACCTTCATCTGACGCAATTATAACGTAAATTGATACAATAATCGACTTTAGATCTCTTATGTTAGCTCAGTGGCTAGTTGGGAACTAGTTTACACAGGCTTATGACTAGTGATTGCAAAAATTTTATAAATTTGAATTCCGATATTCCGATATTCAAAATCATCACTATCAGAATCTCGGAATCGGAACATTTTTTTTATATTCAAAAACTTTTTTTATATTTATATAACAAAAATTCTTTTAAAATAAAAACAACGATAATTTTATTTCATTCTATTTTCCAATATTTGTACAAAATAATTAAGGAAATTAAAAGTATAATAATATAACCACAGATCGTAGGTATTAATGCATTATTTCACGCATTGCGTTTCGTTTATTGACAAAAATGTGCATGTAGGAAACATAACATACGAAAAGATAATCTTGACCTTATTTTTGTACAAATTCGACCAGAAACTGAAAAGCTTCGTTCGCTCTCCACACTTGTCGGAAGCACTGTTAAAAGATAATCATACACTAATTACAATAGAGATCCATTAATCATTTCATCCTCAAAAAAGTATGATTAAATATAAAATTTTACTTAAACAAAGAAAATTTTAACTTATTAAAACATTAAAAAAAATCCAGCATCTTAGATAATGTACTGAAAAGTTGGATTAAATGACCATTGGTGTATTTCATTACAAATGCGCATTGCAAATAACCTGCGCGCTTCTTTAACAACTCTACTCTCTGTCCGCACTACAATTCTTTATGTTGTGTCTGGACAGCAGCAACTTCACTAATTAACTAAGTCAAATTATAATAATTTATTATTAAAACATACCTTTACTTTAGCTAAAAACAAAAGTACAAATATTTTCTACAAAATTTGACTATGAATCAGATTTATTTAAGGTATTCACGAATTTTCGGCACAGCCTTTTTCAAGTGATTTACCTTAAATAAATCTGATTTATAGTCAAATTTTGTAGAAAATATTATGTCACTTATAAAGAAATCAGGTGTCAAACACAAAAAATGTTTTTATAAAATACAAATATTTTAAATTTGAATAAACAAAAACAATATCAGAGGATTTATAGATAATCAGCTGAAGTGAATCCAGTGTAACGAATTTATTAAAATAACTAACTTCTCATTTAGAAATGAAAAAACATAACTTTCACTTCTCACTGATACTCATAAATAAATATTGTATCTGTATATGCCATGGGTTTCCAAGATGTGTCATACGTCACATAAGTGTGTCGTGAAATTTTTTGAAATTTTATTGATATTTGATGTTGGATGTAAAGTTATTTGTTGATAAATATTAAATTTAATTGTTATTTATTGAAATTGCATAATATATCTAAAAACATCAAAACAATGAATAGATAGAAACTTAATGACATAGACGCAGAAATGCGTGTTAGTCTTTCTATAATAAGACCATGTTTTGAAAGTTTGTGCTAAAAAATATCAACAGTAAATCTCTATGATTTATAATTTTATTAATTTTTAAAATATAATTAATTAAATTTTACATTTATTTTTAAGTGTCTCGCAAGAAAATTTGTATTGAATAAGTGTGTCACAAGAAATGCAGTCTTGAGAACTTCTGGTATATGCAATAGAAATATGGCATCCTTTTATTTCCCTTCCAATAATCATGATGCTAGAAAGAGAGAAAACACACCAGCTATACATATAAAAGAAATACATACATACCTAGAACTACAAAGCAAGAGAATATTTCAAAAGGAAAAAAACCAATGGTGATGAATTTGTTGTAGGAAAAATAAGTTTAAATTATGTCTTAGGGAGCATTTTAATCTTTAAATTTAAAAATAAAAATTTGATATATATATTTACTAATTCCAATATTAATATTGTAATTCCAATATTAACAGTTGTAATTCCGATGTTACGATATTACAAAAATAGTGCCGAATCTCGGTATTGCGAGATTTCGGATTAGGAAATCGCAATCACTAACCTTACTGGTAACATATAGTAGAAAATACGCCAACCTAAAACGGTCCAAATTAAGCAACCTATGAAGGCTGGAAGTATAGTCCATAATAAGTAAAGAGTGACTGCATTACAAATACAAGATCCTTACATGTTAGTTAATAATGATGGCAAATAAGGACGACACACAAATCCCATGATCGCCGTTCGAGCAAATGACAAAAGCAACCCAACTTGACCTCCATAGCTTTGTAAAGTTAAAGTTTTACCTGTAAATTACAGTAAATTTTGGGAATAAATTCATATTACCCAATATTTTGCAATGTTGAAGGCTGATTTCAATAAAGTTTTTGGAAATTCAAACAAACCATTGCTATGCATAAGTAAAAACATAAACTAGTCTGACCCCGTTTAACATGCGGTAGTCCGATCCCAAGATTTACATACCGTGAGTTAATAAACCGCGAATGGCGGTGCCTGTGTGAAATTAGGCGATAATGAAAGTTATTAGTTGCATTTGTCAATCGTTCTTTCAAAAACAACTTTAGAGCATTTATTGCATCATTACACCGGATAATATACAGCACAAAACATGCGCTTTTTTATAACAAATAGTAATTTTACTTTTAATTACTTAAAAAGCTTTACATTTCCTACCAAAAAATTCTCTAGGGAAAATTGTTTTTTATTAGCATTTAGATTTGCAATAAATAATTGTTTAGTAAAATCGTATAAATACAAAAAATTAGCTAAAAATCAGTATAAAAAATTAAAATTTGCGAATAAATGAAATTGCATGTTTTAAATTATAAATAAATATTTTTGAAATAAATATCAATTAGAATAATAGATTTTTCTTTTTTCTAGCCATTCTTTTCATGGGGCATCATTTTATTGCAGATTCATTTTTTATTCATTTCTATCTTGTCAATCATTTAGTCCCATCGGCCGAATGCACTGAATTAATATATTATTTATGATATCTTGTTTAATTGATATATTTATTAGTTTTCTCATTCATTTATTCGTAATAATAATAATAATAATAATAATAATAATAATAATAATAATAATAATATTAATAATAATAATAATAAAATAAATAATAAAACATAATTTTTAAAAAAGTACAGTTTTGCAATATTTTTCAACAGCTGGACTATGATCATTAGTTGTTAAGTAACTTTCAATAAAAAATACAAGTGTGAACTGACTTTCAGAGAACTTGGAAAGAATGTGCGAGTGCTTCAGAAGCTGAAATTCATCAGGTATTTGCTGGAGCTTACGTCATATTAGCATCCGGGATGAATGCAATCAGTGGTTTCCAAAAATGCGGAATTATGCCATTTTGCAACGATCTGTTCACAGACGAAAATTTCTCGGGATTATCTAATAAACCAATCAATATCATTTGAGGAAAGCAACACATAAAATACATTAGTGTGTTGTGTTTTAATAAGTAATAGTCCTTAGTTCTGACTCCAGATGCTCTATAAAGTAAAACACAATACTCCTAACGTATATTTGTATTTACAACTATTTATCACAAAATATACAGCCAAATTATTGCAGCAAGAAACCATATGAGTTATGATCACTGTATGAGTCCAGCTGCGATTGCTCAGCTTCGTGTATTTTGTCACAATAATCACCTTCAATAATCTGATTTGGCTTTCACTCGAAGTATTCCTCTTAAATTTTTTTGTTGCCATACTTCAATAAATTTTATTTATCCCAAAATCCTATTCCAGAGTTCTTCGTCCCTGCCTGAGGCAAATGCCAGTGGTTTTGTAATTTTGACTCGCATTATATATTGTTATAATCAATTTGATTAATGATTGTAATGGTCTTCATAATGATTTTTGTTGTGCGTTCGGATGATTTCCGCCGTTCAGCGTTCCGTACTCTGCGCCTTATTTATTTATTATTTTATTTCATTTATTACAAATGAAATACAAAATATCAATACTCCTATAGTAATTAAATTATTATAGCGAAGAAAAACTTTGAAATAAAAAATAGATTCTAAATATAGATCAAAACGAATATAGAAGAAATGACAATTCCTCAATTAAATGTCCTTCAAGCTAATTCCACAATTAAATACCCTTCCAAACAAAAACGACTCAAAAATAAAATTTGGCTTCATAAGTGGAGGTGCCCTAGAAATCCAGAAAGTATATAACAAAAGAAAAAAATTCACTGACAATTTCACAGAAGTCAATCAACTATCAGCATTAAAATACCAAATAACAAACCTTATTCCTATACTATTCATAATTTTGTCATCGACCTACACCGTAATTGAAACAGTTTCCAGTTTCTATATTGTGTATGAATTTCATTCCAATCACTCAAATAATACCAAGTGATATCAATTAATATTAAATTAGCTATTCTTATTAAATAATCCCTTTACAATATTGTTAAAAAATTATTCTTGCTATTTGTTTTTTTTATTATAGTTAACATAATTAGCATACATTCACCCCAGACCGTCCCAATACAGTTCTTTTAACAGGTGACTCAGCTGGGACCTGACATATTTTTTATATATTTTATATAAAAAAATATATTAAGACCTTAACAATGATCTTCAAATCAAATCGTATGCTTGACAATCCTCCCTCTACGGTTTTCTTTAATGACCTCATCGTATAACAATATAATTAATCACCTTACTTTTTATCAACATTTATTTTAGATTTATTTGTAATTAATTTTCTTTAGGTTTTTAGGAATTTCATCAATTAATGTCAATTATTGAGTTTATTTTTCGATTGAATGTAAGCCATATTATTATTAAAACGTTTCCAACAAATTATTTCTCTGTTTCTCGGAAATTCGTTTTGGCTACAACCTCCGTTTCCTTTTGACAAAAATCCAAATTTTTAATAAATTATTGATTTTATTGAGGCTTTGAAAATTCCCATTAATTTCCCAAGTTTCTATAAATCTTCGCTATTTTCTATGGCATTGATGATTCGGATTTTGTCTATTTCTGAAATTTTATAAAAATATTATTTTTAAACTTAAATTAACAGAAAATTTACTTTATTTTTCAACTCCACATTTAAAAATCCTGGTTCCGTTTCTCTAGGTAAATCAAAAATCCTGTAAAAAATTAATTAATTTTTAATATTATTTCTTCATCTCCGCAAAATCTAGAATTTCGATGGATATTTCTGAAATATCTGAAATGTCTTGAAAATATTAAATTGATTGAATTTCATGAAAAATCTTACGAAATTATTTAATAATTTTCACGAAAGCTCAAAGTAGAGTTATCGGAATTTTCTTCAAAAATTTTCTCCGTCATTTTTTAAAAGAATGTCTAAAAAAGTTAGAAATAGTAATATATAGAGTTGGTATTCATCTGGACATTTCCAACGGTGGGGTACACCACGAAGAAATGAATACCAGTGTATCCCTGTAAAACACTGAAAAAGTTCAGTGAGTCCACTATTTCGTTCCCTGATTCCTCGGCAAAATCTCTTCTCTAGCTACTCAGAAAACAACTCAGAGACTAACGATGACAAATCCTACGAGCCTCCTGAAAATGAATATTGTCTTGCCACACCATTCAACAACTGCAGCAGTTACCTTAGTCAGGAGTGTTAACATTAGCACCAGGAATATGTCTGCATTATGCAAGCAGTTATCTGCTGATGGTATCAGCTTGCCTACACTCTACCATGTTGGAATTCTGAAAGCATTGAGGAAACAGGCTAAAAAGATGAAAATAAATATGAAGAGAACTTAAAAGGAAGAGAATTGGGCACTGCATTTTGATGGAAAGAAGGTTAATGGCAAGGAACTGCAAGTGGTATTAATCAAAAATGCTGAAAAAGAAGTCAGATTTGGAGTAATAACCCTGAAGAATTTTAGAAGACAAACAATTGCCATGGGTATAAAAGATATTCTGGATTATTTTGAATTGTGGGCAGCAATAAGAATGATTGTCACGGATACAACGGCAGTGAATACTGGCAGGAGAAATTACTGAATTTACATGTGGCTATATTGTGAAGGAATATGATTCTCTAAAGATAAAATTTGTGCAGAGCCCAAAAAGAATGAATCTCCATGCTATAACATGGAGAGATGACATGTTGTTTCTTTTGGAACTTTTTCGCTATTTCCTCGACAATGGAAAATTCCCGTACATTAAATATCGTGGATTGCCAAATTTGAGCAATGCTCGGTGGAATTCACGTGGAGACTACGCTAAACTTGCTTTTATTTTACTGCCTCAAACGAGAAATCGAATGCAGCAGATTTGTTCATTTATTTGTGGAATTTGGCTGGAAATTTGGTTTTCAGATCACCCTTTTCAAGAAAATTCCTATGCTAAGTTGGCAAAAAGTTTTCAAAATTATGCAAATGCTAAAACGGGTTTTGATACCCACTGGAGTAAACAATTTATTGGAATAAAGCAAATTTATTCAAACTTGTATTATTAAAACAACTAAAAACAGCGTGAAGATTGTCGGCCAGCAGATATCGAGAAATTCTGATAACTAGATTAAAGGTTTTCCACTAACAGGCCTTGTTTTGGGATGTTCACATAAAAAATACTTTTTCATATCGTAGCTAAGTTGTTCGGAAGCCTCTAAGGAGTTCGTTGTATTCCAGTGGCCTTTGATTACGAGCCAATCATTTTTAATTTTTATGTCTTTATAGTCGTTATATCTGAATTTCAGATTTGTGTTTCTTGTCTCATGTCTTGTCCCATGTACCAAGGGAGTAAAAAGATTTTAACAGTCTTGGATACGTGTGTTTCCTCTTGGATTTCTTTAACAAGCTTGTAATACTTTCATTGTTCTTGATTCTTGCGGCTACAACTGTGTCTTTATCGTCGAATGGACGTTTAATATTTACAATTTTAATTAATTTTCTTTCTGTCTGATAGCTATACATAGTTTAAATTTTCAAAGTTCAGATCTCTTGATTTTAAACGCTCCACCAGCGTTATGACTGGCCGTCCTCTGTCTGCTCCCGTAACATCAGAGGGTTGGTAATGCGAACTCATGGGGGATCCCGAGCTCCATGCTAGGAAGATGGGTTCTACCATAATATTACTAGGCAAAAAAAAGTTTCACTTTACTTTCTTTCGCAAATATTTGTCAAAAATATTTGAACAAAATAAAATAATACATATGCAATGGCGTGCCTAGTGTAAATTGCGCCTATGGCAAACACCGATCTTGCGCCCCTCTCCGATGATAGGTTACTTAAGTTTTATTTTATAATAAACTACTTTAGAATTGGTTTAAAAAATCACACAAGTTAAATCTATTAACACTTTATTACAAATTTATCTTTTTTTCTTTAGCTGAAGCAAATGGTTTAATTATATTATCAAAGTCAATTTCTTCGGTCATTTTTAGTTCTATGCTAAGTAAAGCAAGATCACATAATCGACTTTGGCCCATTGAGGCTCTCAAATATGAAAGTATCAATTTTAATTTGCTAAATGATCTTTCACAACTGGCAATAGAAACCGCGATTGTCAGCAATATTTTCAATGCTATACGCATATTGGGAAAAACGTTTTTATCTCCATACTGAACTATAAAATGAAGTAATTGTTCGGGGCTTGATATTTTTTCGGTACGGCTTGTTAACAGCGTTCTAAAATCCAAAATTTCTTCATATAATTCTTGCCCATCCACATCACAACTGAAGACTTCTCCAAAATTTTCACAATGCTCTTTCAAGTAGCTTGTTTCGGCTTTAAAGCACAACCCTTCCATATCAAGAGGAAATCAAAATTTTTCATCAATTTCTTGTAAATGAACGCTTTTACTTTTTAAAACGAATGCGTGCTTTTTCTTACGCAGTTTTTTAATATACATATTTATATCTATAAAAATATTTTTTTATTTTCATTTGCATGTTTATACGTTAGGCGCTTTTTTCGCTACCCTTCAGTTGGCACCCATGGCACGTGCCATGCCTGCCATACCCTAGTAACACCTCTGTACATATGACAACGATTTAAATATAAAAGAACGAAATTTATAAATATAATTTTTACGATATACTTTGACAGATTAACAGTCATTTTCCGTTTACCATTCGTTTAAATAAAATACGTAGCTATACGATAAATAGTGATTATGTAGAACAGTAATTCTCAACCTTTTTGATGTGTGACACACTAAATAGATATTAAAATTTTCCTAGCGCCCCTAAGACCTTACAATTTTTATAGCATAAAAGTTGCACGTTTTTAATGTAATTTGAATTTAGTGTATTTTAAAATTTTCTTAAAAACCCCTTTCAGTTCTAAATATTATCTACACTTCTCGTGACACGCAGGTTGAGAATCACTGACGTAGACCTCTCTGTTATAAGAAGCCACTAAAAATTACAAACCAATAAAAATGAAATTCATAAAAATTTTTAAAAATTTTTAAAAATATTTGTAATCCTAATAATTGCTAAAATTTCTCTGCTTCTGCTTTAAGGTTTTGAAGATTCTTTGGTAGTCATGGTAATGTTTTTGTTTTCATATTCGCCAAAGAAAAAGGCAAGCGGTGAGAGGCCAGGTGATCTAGAGTCCCAAATAAATGGTCTTGGTCTTCAAAAAAACTGGCATCCCTTGAAATTTTTTGCTAGAAATTTACTTATTTGACAGATTTAATGATAATGAGCTGTCAAATGGTTATTTTTGAGATCACTCCTTGATCGACTTGTGGCATGAAGCACGATTAAAGCATACCTTAATAGTTTTTCCTTTCACTTTCTAACGAAAAAATAATGACCTATACACTCGAGATCTAGAAACACTCATCCAAACGTTCACATTTTAGATTGAAGTGAGATTATTGAAGATTAAAGGCTCTCAATTCTTCAATTTTGCCGAAAAATTAAACCGCCTGAATAAAAAGTTGATTCTTGTGAAAATGAGGTTTTCATAAAAAAAACGATAGATCATTGTTAATCGGATACTTTAATCATTCTTTTCATCCCCAAGTGACGGGTTTATCCTCTTGCCACGATCGCAAAAAATCTGGCTGTGTTTACAAAATATTAAAAAATTACATATTTGCAAAATTAGTCGGTAAGTTTGAAATTAATAACAAATTCATAAAGAATTTATTTTCCAAATTAAGTGCGAAGAAACAAAATTTTACTAATAAACGGCGGTGGAAAATTAAATGATGTCGTCAGTAACCAAGATTGAAATCCAACAAGAGCAGCCGTTCTCTGTCAACTGGACCGGAAAGTTATTCACTTGACTGGTCCATAAATAAATCAACACTAGCTTGAAATTCGTAAGTAAATTAAACCCGAATCGAAATAAAATAAATATTTAACATTTTTGTTTTAACTAGCAATGTAATTACAAAAATTTAAAACCATTATTCAAAAAATATCTAAAACTTTTTATACTAGAAATAATAATAATAATACTAATAATAATAATAATAATAATAATAATAATAATAATAATAATAATAATAATAATAATAATAATAATAATAATAATAATAATAATAATGATAATAATAATAATAATAATAATAATAATAATGATAATAATAATAATAATAATAATAATAATAATAATAATAATAATAATAATAATAATAATAATAATAATAATAATAATAATAATAAATAATAATAGTGTTTTATTATCCATAAGTAAATTAAACCCGAATCGAAATAAAATATATATTTAACATTTTTTGTTATAATAATAATAATAATAATAATATAATAATAATAATAATAATAATAATAATAATAATAATAATAATAATAATAATAATAATAATAATAATAATAATAATAATAATAATAATAATAATAATAATAATAATAATAATAATAATAATAATAATAATAATAATAATAATAATATTTATAATAATAATAGTGTTTTATTATTAATAATAATTATAATAAAGTAATAATAAATAATAATGTTTTAATTGTGCGGAATTCAAAAAAAGGTTGTTAACCCTAACGAAATTAATTAAACACTCAAAATGCACAAAGTTTGTGCATTTTGGGTAAAAGAATTTACCATCAAAGCTTTACAAGTAAAACTGTTCCAAATAGCTTTTGAAACCCTTAGATGAAACTTTACAATTAGTAGTCTATTTTTAACTTGCATGTCTTATTATGATAAATAATATTACCTCTTTCACTCTATCAGACAGGCTCTAAAACCCATTACAACTGAAACGATTTACGAGCTCAAAATATAGACCAAAAATGCCAGAAATTTATTATCAATGTCATTAAGGTTTGAATTCTATTGAATTACACATAAATAATTATGTATTTACTAATAAACCTAACAATTGGTTAGTACCTGATGATAACATTTGGGTTGTCGAAATATATTGCAAAAATATATTTTAAAAATAGAGTTATTATGTTTATAATAATAATAATAAATAAATATAATAATAAAATATTTATTAAAAATGGTAAATTTATTGAATAGATTTATTTCATAAAATATTGACAGGGGTAAGAAAATAATTTTTCCGGTATCATAGGAGCTGGGGATGGCGGATCTGATGACCTGTCATCAATGAAATCTAGTAAATTTTCAAGATCACAACTAGCGAAATAATATTATTATTAATAATTATTATAATAATGAATAAAACAAACTCGTTATGAGTGATTTTGCAATTGACTTTGGCACGATCCACGCAGTTCAGAAATAGTTGATCGTCGACACTTATTGGTCTCTTTATTGGCTTGACGCAATTTCTTTCAAAATGAGCCGAGTTCTACAAATTAGAATTTGTTTAAATCTGACAAGAAATTTTTCTTTGATCGTTTTCCATCCAATATTAAAATAAAATCAAAAAATTCAACAGCCAAGATTTTTGAAATTAAAACTGGCTTTGGTTATTTCTACAAATATTCAACAGATTCAAACAAAAATTAAAACATAATTTTTTCTAAAAAATCTGATTCATAGTCAAATTTTGTAGTAAATAGTATGTCACTTATAAAGAAATCAGAGGTGAAAAACAAAAAAAGTCCTTATAATATATTTCATATTATTATTCTTTATTAGAAAAATTATGATTTGAATTTATTACTAAAGAATTTTTACGCTTCTTGAAACATTAATTTTTTTTCCATGAACATGCTAATTGATGATAAACAAAACATTTCCCGGCAAATCAGATTTAAACAACAAATGAAATTTTTCCTAAATTCAATATTTCAAAGAAAACATTTAAAAATAAAGCATGACCCATTTTTATTACATTTTCAGCCATAAAATTATTTATTTTATCACTAAAAAAACCGAAAGCTTTGACTTTTCATGAAAGGTTTTTTCCCCAAAAAATTTTTGAAATCAAAACCAACTAACATTACAAAATTTTAATTCAATTTAATTTATTCAAACTCCAAAGTAATTAATTTAATTTCAGTCGTCAAATTAATGAAAATTAAATGGATACAATTGACTGCCCAATTGTCTATTAATATCGCATTAAAAAGTACTTCGACTTCCTGAAAATGACCGGCAGAAATATCTGACAGGAGAGTTTTAATAGAATTAATCATAATGAATACATTAAAATTTATTATTCTAATTATAAATAATTCTGAAACCGTGAGAAAATTAATCTTTCAACTCCTCATTCTCTCTTCAGCAAATAAATTATTCTCAACCAGAGGTCAATGTTCAAAATTTACAGGTAAAGTTGAAGGAATATTTTTGTTTTCGCAATTATATATTTATATTTTCTAGAATATTATTAATTTAGACTAGGGGTGCCCAACGATCATGGAATGAATGGCCAAAATTGTACGAAAAAATAAAAATACGAGCCACAAAACATAAACAGAATTTTTAGTTGAACTTCTTTATTTAAATTAATTTTTTTACATTATAATATGAACGCGTATTTGAAATTCTTAATTTCCTAAATTGCTTTAAGTTAATCCCCTTCTATAAGAATTGTTTATATATTTTAATCCCAAAAAGAATCTTTCGCAGTTAATAGTGTACCGAATAAAGAAATGATCTTTAAAAAATTATTTCTTATATTTGGATAATCTGTTTCAGTTAAGTAAATGTTTAGGAAATAACTTCTATTATCCAGCTGAATTTTTACGTTAACTGACTTTATTTCAACTGAAAACGGATTCGAAAATACATATATACTCAGTTATATATTAGTTTTTATGTAGTTAGAATATGAACAAGTTTAAATAAAGTTCATTTTTATTTATTATTTTGGAAATCATAAATCGATTCTACTTTCTTAAAATAACGTGTAACGAAATAAAAAAAAGCAAAACTGACCGCACGAAGCAAGTTGGCTGCGCTTTGGACATCTCTCATTTAGACACCAAGAAATTCCGTAAGTTATATTCTATATTAAAGTAATGAAAATATGCATAGGAAAATAGAATAAAGTTAAATCAAGTGTCAAAGGAAAAAATTTCATGTAATAATTTGAATTAAAAATGTCATCAATATAATTTCTCACTACGAATTTCCCGAAAAAACTCTTTGAAAGTTTCGTCGTTGCAGGTGTTGGGCTCAGAGCCAAAATTAAAACAAAATTACAAACCAATTTAAACAAAAAGGTGAAAATTGTATAAGTTAAAACAAAATAATTAATGTCGTTTGGAAATTGTCAATATGGCTGCTGTAACATAAGCACTCACCACAAGAAGATATCAAAAATAAAATAAAAACATATTAATTAAAACAAATTAAAAATGTAACAAAATTAAATAAAAACAAATAATTAATTAAAATCATTAAAAAGCCTACAGCTGCAGAAAGAAACATACGAAAAATAAAATAAACTGCCAAAACCTTGCAAAATAAGATTTAGAAAAAACACAGGCAGAAGAGGCGACCAGAAAACAAAATATTGGGGTTAAAAAAATAATATTGTAAGAAAATAATAATAAAAATAAAATCCAACAATAAAATATTAATATATCAAAAAATAAAGAAAAATATATAAAAAATTACAAAAATATTTCGAAATAAATAAAATAATTAAAAAGCCCTAAAAATGGCGAAAAATCGCCCATTGGTCGCACACAGGCACAAAAACACTATATATACGGCAGTCATTTTCATAATTTTCAGACATTTTTTCAGTCAGGTGACTACTAGAAAAATTTTTAGACTTTCTTAGACGAACCGTGAGTCATTTTTAGACAAAGTGTTTATGCCAATTTATCCCAATTTTTCCAATTTGGTTGCATGACTGTGGATTGTAAGTATTGTTTTCTTGTATAAATATATATTTCGAAGTTTTGTTACTTTGATTTTATTCTGGATGGTCGTGGAATCTTTTGGTGCCACTGACAAATCCCCTAAAATCTTATTTATAATAAGTATCTCAATAGCTTTCGATGGGACAGATCTCGTGCCGGCTGGTGTATTAAGTTCCCTAGTTGCTCTCGTGGGTCGCGCCTCGTCGGAACCTCGGTAGTCCGCAGTAGGGTCTGGCAATTGCACAGGACCTCCACGCAAGGCATCGTTGTGCAACTCGTAGCGGCTACTGAAAAGTGGCCGGGCGAGTAGAAAATAAAATCATGGGAAGTGCGACTTTAGTTAAGAGGGAATAAAGTTTTGTAGTAAAATTTAAAACTTTGTCAGAAAATTAATCAGAAAATCAAGTAGGAAAGGATAGGATAGTGTAGGAATGTAAAGTTGAAAGTAGTTTTCCAAAAGTTGAATGATATAAACAGACAGAAGAGAGAAATGTTTATTAAAGTGACTGCAGAGGGTTGTAACTACTTAAAATCATGGGAAATGTACCAGGAGTTGAAGAACTGTTAATCAAAATCTTAATATAGGGAAACATAAAGGTAAACTAGTTGATACTTTGTAGTCGATACCGTGATTAAACAAATGAAATAGGAAATTTATCAAAAAAATAAGGGAGGAACGCTGCTCAAATTTTTGGAGGATACATTTATAAATAACGGGTAAAGATGACAAACAAGTATGGGAATTGTAGGAATAGACGCGTAAGGACCAGGATATAGAAAGAGAAAGACGTAAGACCTTCCATCGGCAGGCAAGAACCCGAAAGTGAAAATATCATGAGGAGTAGTTCTAGTAATAGAGCTCACCTGCTCATGAATTTTCAACCTCTATGTACATTACCAACATGGCAATCACCATGGGTACATAGGATGGACAGAATAATAATCTTGCTGGCGTTTAGGGGGTAGATGCACAAAAAACCCCAGAAAAAATAAATAGAAAACCAACCCTATTCGCCAACACAGGTTCATCTAGATTCTGTCTCTTTTATCTTTTTCAAGCATGCTTTTATAGATCCATCTTTCTTGCCAAATTTCATATACTGACGTTTTTCATTGTTAAACTTTATTGGCGAACCCTTTTTTCTTTTATCAGTTATTTCAATCTTTTGTCAACAATTTTGGATTTTCAGCACTCTTCACTTTTATTGACTTTATCCTTTATAGTCTTGTCGAAATAATAAATATTTTCCCTATGCGGCTTTTACTAATTAAATAGTACTGACATTTCTTTTGAGTTAATTAGCTCGTTTTATTATTTTTTTCTCTATTTCTCAACTTTCGATTTTTTTTGATTTTCGAAAATGTTTTCTTTCATATTATGTTTCTTCCCTCAATTATTTTAATCATTTTTAGAATTATTTCTTTTAAATAATTAAGTATCTTTGACAAAGTTTGAATGAAATAATAATTTTTATTAACCATTTAGTCGTGCACCATTTTCAATAGATTAAAAACCAAGATAACACTAAGAGGCGTCAACCACGAGGTTAGGATGAGCAATATTATATATTTTATTTTTAAATGACTATATTTGTCACAATTATATATGAAGCGGCCTGCAAATCGACTATTATAAGATAAAAACGTTTATGTGATGTCATTTTAAGTCAAATGTTTATATAAAGACATACGTAATACGTTTAATAAGTACCTGGACTACTCCATAAAAAATCAATATTACTTCAACAATATTCTAGTGAAATCATAATATATTAGAAATGGTTTCAAAAATATAGTTTGTTTTTAGATACACTTGCACAGCAGCGTTGGAGACCACATTTTCAAATTATTTGTCAAATTATGATATCGAAGTGTAATTAAATCCTTTGTTTTTGTGTCTTGATAACAGTCCGAAAATATTGAATCCATTGCTAACAACTTATGGCAAAATATTCTACTCAGGTATCATATTCTACGATTGAATTAGCCTATTAAAACACAATCGCCGGTCAGTGTTTGACGATGAGAAATTTGGTGACCTTTTAAAAATCTATGACCAAAAACAGAGAAGAATGTTTGTAAATTGTGAAGGAAGGACACCCAGCACTTCAATGTGAGTACTGGAGGTGTGCACACCATCCTGAATAGATTTGGCGTAAGAAAATTGGCATTCAAATTTGTCTCACGTTTTGCATTTTCTGAGATATGTGAAAACTCGAGGGAATACTGGCGGGCAAACTTCTTCATTTTCGATCAATATTAGAAACCACAGCTTTAATGTTTATAACATCCATTAATAACAATTCAAAACAACTTATTACACGAATATTCAAAAACTGATCATATCTCAATATTATTAATATTATATTATTAATATTACTTTCTCACTATTATTTTTGAGGGATTTTTCTTAGCTGTAAAATATTCAATACTTTTAGAAAGACAGATTTCATTTTTTATGCATTCCATTTACATTAACACACTAAATTTATTATTTTAAATTTATAAAAGATTTAACGTTTTTATATTATACATTTAATGTTTTAATTTGAAAATACTATTTTAATAATGTTTTACATAATTAAATATTACAGTTATTATTTAATTTTTTAAATATATAATTATAATCAACATAGTGACCAACTCCTTAGAAATATCATTACTGTAGATGGAACCGCTTTATCTTTGTATGTTCGTGAGATAAAGTGTATGTCCAACGAATGGATATTCCACTGATAAACGAAAATTAATAATGTTAACAATTAATTTTTTTCGAAGCATCAAAATTTTGAAGAATTTCACTGGAAAAAATCTGCGAATTAATTCCACCTACTACAGCAACCCTGTGAATCCATGCAGAAACATTGTATGTTGAAATCAATCCAGGTTATGCCTTTGGAACACATTTCAACTTTATATTACGATATTTCCGTGTATTTTTAGAGCCCCTGCGCATTTATTTTATTTATATGCAACGATTTGCAATTTGTCTGTTAAAAATAATTTCCATAAATAATTTTATTACCGTTACATTTGGACATTCTTTTTCTTTCTGATAATATTTTGTATCATTTTCAAAATTAGGGGAAGTTTTTTTCAAAATGGACTTAACCGGATTGCTAGATGGATGTTTGGGTTTTGATATGTGATCATTGTAAATTGAAGCTACCCCACTGTCTCGAGAGTCAGTTCGATCACTACCACTCAAACTCAAAGATGTTTCTGTGTTGAGTTGAGAGCTTATTTGATTCATTTTTCTCAAAAGAGCTGATTTATAGTCCTGAAATTAAAGAACTAGTTTATTCTCAGAAAAATCAAATCAATTACACACTTGCAATACATTCATTTTTTTTTCAAGACCTTCTTTTTTAAGACTGAGTTGTAGCAATAATTTCCTCACTTCTTCGTCCCGACATGAATCCTGAGTTTCGAGAGCATTTGAACAAGTTCTAAATTAAGTGAAAACTAACTTTATAGTTTTTAGTATTTATTAAATTGACTTTGGTAAAAATAAACCCATTTTCAAAAGGCGTTAAGGGTTAGGGTTGAGTCTTGAGGGTTAGGGGTGAGCATTGCTATTTAGACATAATTAGTCAGACGTGTCAAATATTTAATGATGTAATTGTTAAGGGTAACCATAAATTTTCGCAACACAATTCATTAAGTCTTAGTATAAAACTCCAAAAATATAAATAATTAAATTGTTAAAATTTTAAAATTTACAATTTAATACAAACTTCGAATTTGTACACTAAATTCTCATAAATTATTTTATTTTTTTAAATAAAATTATTTAGTGGCCGTCCATAAATGACACACGGTTTTGGCCGATTTTTACCCGTTCCTCCCATTCGTCACACGTCATCACAAAGCGTTAGCCCCTTAAATATGACGTCACAAATATTTGACACTCCCCCAAACTTTATTGACATTTTAGTATATATTTAGTGTAATGCTGTACTCTAATATAGTATGAAAAAACATATATTAAAAAGGAGGCCCTGGAAAGCTGAAATTTAACTGGAACTTTTAAATAAAATTGTGCGTTTTGATGTGACATCGCAGTTCTTAAACACCCACTCCCCCCTCCAACTCGTCACACATCGTCACAACTGTGTCACCCGCTCCCATCCACTAGGGTGAGTGACGTCATTTATGGATGGCCTCTCAACCACAATCAATCCAAGTTATGCCTTTGTGACATATTTCAACTTTATATGACGATATTTCCGTTAAAGAATTTTTCCAACCCATTATTTATATGGGTTGAATGAATTAATGAAAAGTATTATTAAATTTGATTTATTTTCTCAAACATTTCTAGTATGTGCCCCAAAGACACAAAATAACCTGGACTGATTATTGTTAATAAAATGATTGATAGACAAAAATTAAAATTATTTTTATTTTATTGTGCAAAATTACTTTAAAAATTACTGAATATTTTCATTTTGCTGAGGATACCTAAATAATAGTAAAATAATTAATAAACATGTAAAATGAATTGGGGAAACAATGATAAGTGATTAAGATGTGGTTCTGGAGCTTAATAAAAAAGGAATGAAAAAGAAATGTCGAATAACGAGAAGGTAATAAGAGAAAATCAATAAAAACAGACAATTGAATAAAATAAGGTCATTTCTAATTAACGAGTGCAAATTTAGGAAAACAAAAACAAAAGCAAAATTTGCACGTTATTTCGAAAGCCGTTTCAAGATAAGGGAAGGAATTTTGTTTGAGAATCCGGGAAAGCGAATCTCTAAAAATTATTTATCTGGACAGCTGTCAGTGATTATAGAGGCCCAAATGGAATTCGCGGTAAAAGATAATGGAAATTCTATTTGACATCAGTAAGTATTATTGGGTGACAGAGTATAAAAGGAAGCGTTACTGGAATCAAAGGGAGATAAAGAGATTAGAGAGAAAAAATTGGACTAAGAAGTAAAAGAAGAAAATTACAGAAAATTATTGAAGAAAGTTATTAAAGAGAAATTTGGAGAAAACTAGAAGTTGAAATCAAGGAAAAGAGAAATCTGAAACAGAAATTAAGCGAAAAAATAATAAAGAAAGTTGAAGAGACAAAGCCGAAATTGTAAAACGGAAATAAAGTGAAGTCAAAGCAAAGCAACTAAATCAAATTTACCGATATCAGAAACCCGTTACAGTAATCAAGTGATTGTGAAATCCAATTGATCCGAAAAGTGCTATTCTTTCCGAAGGGTCGTAATAAGCACCAAGTTGTGACTGTAATAGATAATTCTTTGTGTCATTTTAAAGTGGAGATAAAGTGTATTAATCAATAAAATTTATATCGTTTGGAGTTCATTACTGTTGTTTAAAAGCCCGCTTGGAGTCAGATTGATAATACATCCTATTTAAATTTATCGACAAAACCTCAACAATTTTTTTTGATTATGGAAAAAATTCACAAATTAACTAATTTTTGATATTTTGTGAAAAAATATGAAGTATCATAATCATTGCTGCTTGTTAAATAATTCTTAATTACTCGCCGAACGTTTTTAGAATTATCACAGAAAACATTTGGAATCGTAGACAATCAATAAATTTCAATAAACAAATTTTTATTTGAAATATACGGAATATAAAGAAATAAATTTAAAAATAAGTAAACAAATTAAAATTTACAATTATTATGATTGAATTAAAATTTGTAAATTATTATTACCATATTGAAATATTTCTAATTTTAAAAAAATGATTTATTTTAAATTTAATTCAATTAATTAAATAGGTCGATGTGAGCCCTGCCGGCCAAAGTTATCCCCTGTAAAAATATATTTTTATTAAATGTGGCTCTCTGAAATTTTCTCTGCAAATTAATTGAATGTTTTGTTTTTCCAATTGTGATTTTTACTGCTTTCAGTAGAAATGTTCACGTTTATTAATTTCTGCTACAAAACATTTATTATTCAATTATTTCCTCTGTAAGTCCATCATGTACATCTGTTTTACCTTCGTCATTTTCATCATAATTATTGCACTGTTTTCTGTCATTTATTCTTTTATTTTTATTTCCTGTCCCACCATATAACAGCTATACGCCTAACACAGTTTTATCTGACTTCAATTAATAAATAAATTTCTGTGTGTAATAGATGAACTCAAATGAACTCACTTTTATTTAAAAATTTTTTTTACTGAAATACAAAGTACAAGTCGTAAATAATAAATATGTATTTTACAATGACAAGATGAAATGAAAATAAATAATATAAAAGATGAATAAGTAAAAGATAAACTTTCTAAAACAAAGATATTGATTGCATTGAACCGATCTCAGGTATTTTATGAGTGACGAATGGCAGGTTCTAATTTATCTACAGCTCCGTTCAAAGGTGATAGGAACAAGAAGTGAGGTTTCCCTGAATTTTTTGCTGCGTTCCTTAACTATCCCTCTCAAACCTAAATGAAAAGTAATAAACAAAGCAGTTTCCTTAGAAAATTGGTGACTATTTTGTTGTGGTTAATTTCATCTTTTCAAGCTCGGCTTGATTTTTTCTAACAATACAAATTTCGGATTTATGAATATCAATTATCCTTTCAATTTTTCAACTTTAACGTTTATGTCTCCACCATTTTGTTACGTTTATCCATTTTTACTAGATTAATACGTTCCAGATAAATATCAATTAAGTTTAGCAAAGTTCACAAATTTTATTTTTCCATTTTAAACTAAAATGTTTAAATATTAATATTAATTTTTTATTAATTTTAGGAATATTAAATTATTTTTGAATTATAATTTAATATCTTGAAATTTAATTCTTATATTTAATATTATTTATATTTGTATACTAAAAATAGTAATATTTTAATATTTTTTAGAAATAAATTTTTTTTATTTTAAACCATCTTTTTCAAGACCCAAGGAAGCTTAACCCTAATATTCATTACCTCGCTTATTTATTTTGAAAAACGGTAGTTTCCATTTTATCCTAGATATTGAATTTTTTTGTGTATTCATTTTCATCATTTATACAGTCACATTTATCATTTCCAACACTTTTCTACGACATCAGTAATTTTTATTTCATTTTAACCAATATTTTCATCACTAGAATTTTTATTTTAAATATTCTTATCAAAAATTGCAACATTAATAAATGTTGAATTTACAAAATTTCAACATACAGAAAATTATTACAATCACTTATAAAAACGCAATGCAAATGCAACTTATGCGCATGACTAACACAGTGTAATAGAAAAATTTTAAAAGCAGAACATTAGAAGCACAGCAAATTTTGCAATGAAATTATTTATGTATAAAACTTGTAACTGTTGTATCGTTATAGTCGGTCTGAAATTCATAAACAGTTACAATATTACGTTTTACAATATCCAATAATAAATAGATTTGATCAAGTTCTTTAGACGTTGTATCCTATATGCAACACACGGGAATGACTTAAAAGACGGAAGAAATACCAGAAACTGACCAAGAAAATATTGACCAACAAATGTGATCTAAAATTCTTGAGAATTTATGAATTGTTATGCACTCGTTTCTCGAATATTTTAATTTAATGATATAAGTAATCTAATAATTAAATTACCTAATTAATAATTATGATGAATGGTTTTTGTGTATGTTATTTTATGTCTGAAGCATGTCTCATATTTCATGTTCATTATTACATAATAATCTTCGATTCCAAAGAGATAAATAATAGAACTCTTATGTCATCAAATAGATATTGGAATTTACCAGACTTAGAATTATTTCTCAAATGACATTCAAGAATTCTCATTTTTCTTGGCAAAATAAAATGTTTGCTAATTTCTGTTAGAAAAAGTAAGAATTTTATACATAAATTAAAATTGTAATACAAATAGTTTTCAGAGCATGCAATTCAACCTGAATACGAAAAAACATAGAAGTCAGGAATTCATCCTTTAGTAGCAGTTTTTAAGTGACATCTAACACCTATGAGATTTTTTTCAATACAAATGTAAATTTAGAATAATTAATTTAAGGAAATTAATTTATTTGAAGTAACTGATGTTGGGCTTAGAGCCAAAAATTAAAACAAAAACGGTAGCACAAATTAAAACAAAAAATAAAATAAAAATAAGGAAAATGGTCACTGTACATACACATGCACCACAAGCAGAAACCAAAACTAAAATAAAAACATCAAGTAAACAAATTAAAACATAACAAAATTAATTAAAAAATATATTAATAAAATCGATCAACGCATGCAGAGACAGAAAGAAACATATACGAAATAAAATAAACTGCCAAAACCTTGCAAAATAAGGTTTAGAAAAAACATAGGCAGAAGCGGCGACCAAGAAAAAAAATGCTAAGGGTCAAAAAGAATATTACAGAAAAATAATAATAAAAATAAAATTCAACAGCATAAAATTAAAATAGAGAAAAATAGAGAAAAATTATAAAAATAATTTCAAATCAATAAAAAAAATAAAAAGCCTTTAAAATGGCAAAAAATCGCCTATTGGTCGCACACAGGCATAAAACTACTATATAAGCAGTGACCAAATTCATTATTTTTAACACTTTTACCTAACATTACTTAACTCTACTTAACTTTATTTCGATAACAACTTCAACTTTACAAAACTTTGAACCTATTCCGAAAGTTCTATTTTCAATAAGTAAGGACGTTTTTATTTTGTTATGATGTTGTCATAAGTTTATTCTTCTATTTAATTTAAAAATAAAGTTTAGATGTTCGTAACAATTCAATTTTTCTTATGTTTCATGTTTAATATTAATCATCTATATCGAGGTCCCAATAAATATATATATATATATATATATACATTTACGTATTGTAATAGCTGTCAGGAGGGCAGGTCGGTGGTCCGGCTGACAGATTAATATCCGTTAGTTGAGATCACGGGCCGAGCACTCCTGAAAACTCGGTCGTCCGCGGCGAGGTATGATCGAAAGACGCAGGACTCTACCCGCAGGGCATCGTTTTACCACTCGTAACGGCTGATCGAAACGTCGGTCGAGACGAGCAGAAAATTTAAAATTATGGGAAGGGCACCATTAGTTAAGGGTATTAGGAATTATCTCTGGACGATCATAAGTCGAATTTTTATAAAACCTCGTAATCATGTTACGACTGGGCAGCAGGGATAAGATAACGACACCATAACGAATACAGATTAAATAATGTCGAAAAAGGAATTTTTCATTGTGAAGTGTCAAGCAAAATACGACTATCTAAAAATTTGAGAATTCACAAGTAAATCCGTAGCTAGAACTTTTGACGGTTTAACGTGAAAAACTCCATTGGGTAGTTAGTGAACCTTACTGAAAAAGGAATTAAGGCGACATCAACTTGAAACGATCCGACTGAACTGCTATAGACGATAGAAACATCGAAAAATTCCAGGACGCAATTTACGCGATCGCCGTCTTATAGAATGTGCAGGGAAAGACCTGTACATAAATTAACGTAGACTTTGCCCCAACTGACTACGATAGCTATATTTACAATACCACTACTCGCGAGTCCATAGTCCGCCATATAATCGCAACTACCGGATAGACTTGTAATCTAAATAATCGATATTCATCGCGTGTGGAATTTTATACGACAAGATCGTTCAGGAAAAATTCGTGAGTAATATAGTTATTGATAACATGGAATAATAATTTAAAACAATTCTGATCGTTAAAGTTCATATAAGGAAAATCCTTTTACCATAAGCCAGAACTAATGACTTAAGCCGATAAAATATTGTTCAGACGACATGAGTAGAGAACCATGTATCCATTTGCGATGTAATAAAGTTTTTTTTATTATTAAGGTCACGACCAACGCTAATCGACGAAATCTTCTTTCGATTATTTATTATGATTAATACCATTTTAATATTGATTATTATTAAAATTAACATGCGAATATGGTTCCCCATTAATAGAACAATCTGAAACGTTAAAAAAATGAACCCTTACTATGAAATAAAAAATCGGGATTTTCTCTACCTAGATCGGAATTATTGGCGAATCAATTAAAATGTTGGCCAGACCACGAGGTAATTATCTTCGGTCAAAAGCACGTACGGCATGATCAAGCCTACTGAAAACGAATTTAGCTAAAACCCTTTTTATTACATACGTAATTACACTCTAAGACCGGTGTTATAGCAAAATATTCCTAAACAATCATAATCTTTATTATAAAATTTTCCTTTCTAGTCAGTCGATTAATAAGGAACTCTCTCTCTTCCTAAATCATCAAAGCTATTCCGAATTCTAATCCACCTAAAACGACAGTCGCAGAAGGAAATTCTAAACAGGTTTGGTTAGGAAACTTACGGGAATTGTCACTAACTATAAACCGTTCTTTGGATGTCAGTACTTTCAAATTTACCCCGCATCCCGAAGATATCGCCGTCTGTCACGGCCGTGATGCAAAAGCTTGACAAACTAGAAAAGAAAAAAATTCCATCTTACAATCAAAATACCAGAAGATAAACCATACATGGAGTTCACCCGAAACCACTCACGGTTTATACCAGAAAATATCTCGCCTTTCTCGGGCTCGAGATGATCTAATAATCGAAAACCGGAGCCAGTGGATCACCATATCCGAAAAAAGCGCTGCGCTACGACAGATCTTTACCGAACATGAACTCCTGACTCGCCTACCAAGTCGGAGATTGGCGCAGGAAATTGATATCATTCCTGCGCATCATCTCCCTCTCCACCCAGCGACTCAACAGCATAACGGGTCTCCCCCGAGCGGGACTATTGAAGGCCGAGTAGGAAACCAGAGGCGTCGACCCAACGGGAACCGTCGTCGTAGAGAAAGGCGAAGAGTAGAAAACGCTATGCTGCAGGCCAACCTAAGGTCGGGAGAATTGACGGAAATGACTGACTTACCTCCCGCTTATGAAGAAGCAGAGCAGCACATATTTGATCCAGATATAGTCTATTCACCGACCCTCCGTTTTTCAGACACCCATCCTCAACCCAAATAATTCTCAATGTGGAGGAAAATGAACAGCCTAACCAGATCCGTAAATCGACGATGCTGAATCTCACACCGATTGAAATAGGTATTTTAAGCTAACGTGCATCTCCAAGCACCCACTCCACGATCGGGCCGGCAACCTCGTCTCAAGAAGGGCCGAGCCAAGTGGCTTCAAACTCCTCCACCCGATATCCCAAACGTCGACGTTTACCTGTTGACATCGATGGAGAGGATTAGTGTACACGCCCCAAAGTGTAGAATATTATGACTCTGACTCCGTACAGTACCTGATACCTGGTAGATATGACCCTATTTGTCACTCATTAGTGTATTCATTGCATTTTTAAGTTAATTGTATTCTTCATGTATTATCCTATTATATTATTCTGTACCATTTAATTACACGGTTTAGTTATAACACTTGTTTTCTTTCCTTAGTTGAAATTAATGTTAAATGGAATATATAATCGACTGTTATTTAATTATATGAATCAACTGACATCTATCACTTAATTCAACGTAACGTATAATAAAACTGTTTACGGGTCATAGTGGTAATCAGGGATAAATTAATAGGTAACTCATATAGCTGTAATGGTAATCGGAGTTACAACAATTCAACGATTAAAGTTCCGCCGTAAATTCACAGACCCATAGTTAAGATTTGATATTTAAAACTGTGTTGCTAAGTAGTTGATACTCTCCCAATTCATACCCAATTCCCAAACGCAACGAACCAAATTCTCCTTAAGGATTATGGGATCCGAATGAAATGCGTAAGACCTATCGGCCGCGGTGAACCGGAAACGAAGGTTGTTCGAGGAGTAGTATTGGCAACAATGCTCACCTGCTCGAACGGCATTCGGCGGTTGTACACAGTACCAACATGATTTTGACCATGAGTGTATGACAGTAAGCGATAAATTGTGTGGTGTGCGTGGGTAGCTAACCCTAGAAAAGGAAAGGCAGGTTTTTTAACGAGAGTCATGAATTCCCATCAGTAAAGTTTTTCCCCGTACACCAACACTGACCAAATTTCAATAAACTTGAATAAATAAAAAATACTTCTGTTGGCCAACATCAACACAAAACGAGTGTATAACATATAACAAAATGGGCACACATGAGACCAAAGGAAGCCCAATAATCGGTTTTTAATATTTTATAGTCACACGTAGGTAAAAATTCAAAATTTTTATTTAATTAAATAAATATTTTAAATAAATAAAGTCACATTAAGAACATAAAAAAATTTATTTCAAAATTTTCGTAATTAATTTTAAAATCAGGATGAAAAATCTATTTGCATTATTTAAATAGTAATTTCTGAAATTGAAACCAAATAATTAATTTTACGACTAAGAAAAATTATATTTGTAATTAATTTTTAAGGCATGACAAAAAAATCCTTTTACTTTATTTACATAGAACTGGCTAATACGACTTGCACACATACGCACTACAAACAGTTCAGGGGAAAAAATAAAACTAAAATTTTAATGGTAGCCACACTTCACTCATCCTAGTGCCGCATGTCCACCGTTGTCTATCGACAAAGGAAAGAATTGAAATTCCTTTACCTTGATTTATATATTTGAAATGGATTATCTTTTATTATTTTAGTCTCATATAACCATATTGATTTTTTAAAAATTTTATTACATTTTTTATATTTTATCTTTGAAAAAACCAAAAAAGTTTAAATAAGTCTTAAATAGTCACAAAATATTCGTTTTAAAATGGTAATAAATTTATTTTAAAAAATTCTCTTTAAATTTAATTACTTTAAATTTAATTAAAATTTAATTAATAATTTAATAATTTATTTAAATCTAATTAATAAAGGATTATATGTCAAAAAATCTTTTTAAATTTCAAAAGACGAAGAGAAAATTAAAACAAAAATTTTAAACGTTTGAAAAAAAACGCAAAAGAAAAGCATACAAATTTTTAAAAATTTAGTAGCCAATATTTTACTTACCCAATTTTCTAAAAAAAAATTCCCATGCGGACTGGCGCTATATTTTTAAAATTTTACTGCTTTTATTATATTTCTTTTCTGAATTTTCGTATTTTTAAATTAAATTTAATTAATCTTTTTATATATTTTATAAATAAATATTATGTCCAAAATTGTTATTTATTACAGCTAGTTCAGTGAAAGCTATGCAGAAAAAATAATGATAGATTGAATTGCCCGCGAAAATTTTAGATCTAATTGTTTTAATTGTTTTTTTCATTGTTTTATTTGAGAAAATGCAGCTGTTTAAATTTATTTTTTAAATTTCCAATCACAGTCATTCAGCCAATGTTGACTGGGCTGGGACTGCGTTTGCAATGACAGGGCCGTACTGCTGATCGTCCAGTCAGCCCATTCACAATGCCATATAGAAATGCGTAATTACAATAGAAAATCAGGTGAGACGATTTGAATAAGACTTAAATAGACGAGATTATTCTTAATGAAATCCATTCACGAAAATGCTAATCATTCTAAAATATTCAATTCGGAATAAACAATTTGACTTAAATAGACTTTATTTTTTCATATTTTTAACTCTCTGAGGCGAGAGACTTTAATAAAATTTACCGATAAGTCACTTTCAAAATAAAACAAAAAATACTACAATAATTTGGTTACGTAGCAAGGTACATAAATAAGAGGCTGGCTTCTTTCATGTCTTGGTCAAATACCTTTTACAAAAGAAGTATTTTGATGAAGCAAGGAAAACGTTGCAAACCATGGACACCAATGAATTGATGATGGGTGAACCTCTATATGACGATGAGAGATGAAGAGAGTAAAACAAATCCAAAATGACAATAAAATACGATGATGAAATTTGTAAGGGATTTGAAACGTGTAATAAAGATGAAAAAAATCTGAAACTTATGATCCAAATATTGAAGGCTCTTTACAGTTCTAAGGAAACCTTCATATTTGTTCAGTTGAGTAAAATAAATTGTAAAATTAATTTCTGCAACCAAAATTATTACAACTTACGACTACTAAAAACTCAAACCAACGTCAGGAGAACCCTCAAGGAATTGGACAGATATATTTAATAAAAGAGTAACGGATGGAATTGTTTATGCTTTAGTTAAAACTATTGCTTTAATGCCCGAAAGGTTTGACAGCTCCACTGGCAGACCACATCGAATATCATTGTTCAAATACCGTTCTTATCAAATGTATAAATGCATTTGACATCCTATAACTAGGAGTATGAAGAATTTATATGAAACTTGTGAAATCAATGGATGTTTTTTTCAATATTTTATGTAGTTCAGTTCGAGTAAAAGATAATCAACCAACACTTTATTTTCAACCCTTCCTCTATTTATAAGTTTTTTTCATTTTTACTTGGTGCATATAATAAGGGTTTAAAAGTTTCGGCTTTTTACGTTTTTAAGTTAAATTTGTTTGATGTTAATCTTCAGAACACCAGAAAGTCCGTGAGCTTGGTTGAGAAGATCCTCTAGTTGCTTAGTCAAATTATATAAATATAAAAAAATTACGAATCATTAAGTGATATCCAGTGCAATTCATAATAGTATTGGCGAATAGGGTTGATTTTTATTTATTTTTTCTAGGGTTTTTGTGTATCTACCACCTAAACGCCATCAAGATTATTATTCTGTCCATCCTATGTACCCATGAGGATTGCCATGTTGGTATTGTACATAGGGGTTGAAAATTCAATTCTAGAACTAATCCTCATGATATTTTCACTTTTGGGTTCTTGACTGCCGATGGAAGGTCTTACGTCTTTCTCTTTCTTTATCCTTGTTCTTACTAGTCTATTCCTACAATTCCCATACTTATTTGTCATCTTTACCCATTATTTATAAAGGTATCCTTCAAAAATCTGAGCAGCGTTCCTCCCTTATTTTTTGATAAATTTCCTATTTCATTTGTTTAATCACGGTATCGACTACATTTTCGTCATAGCTTACCTTTTATCTTTACCTATATTAAAAATTTGATTAACAGTTCCTTAACTCCCGGTACATTTCCCATGATTTTACAACCCACCTTCGGTCACTTTATTAAACACTACTCTCTTCTGCCACATTATATCATTCAACTATTGGAAAATGCTTTCAACTTTATGTTCCTACACTATCTTATCCTTTTCTACTTGATTTTCCGATTAATTTTCCGACCATATTTTAAATTTTCAATACAAAACTTTATTCCCCCTTAACTAAAGTCGCACTTCCCATGAGTTTAAATTTTCTGCTCGTCTCGACCGACGTTTCGATCAGCCGTTACGAGTTGTTAAACGATGCCCTGTGTGTAGAGTCCTGCGTCTTTCGACCATACCTCGCCGCGGACGACCGAGTTTTCAGGAGTGCTCGACCCGCGATCTCAACTAACGGAACTTAATCCGTCAGCCGGACCTCCGACCTGCCCTCCCGACTGCTATTGCAATACTTATTATAAGTAAGATTTTAAGGGGACTTTTCAGTGGCACCAAAAGATTCCACGACCATCCAGAACAAAACTGTAACTTCGAAATATATATTTATACAAGATAATAATACTTACAATCCACAAGTTTGTCAGTCATGCAACCAAATTTGAAAAATTGTCATAAGTTGGCATATAAAATTTTCTAAATAATCGTGTCTAAAAATTTTGTCTAAAAAATTTTGTGTCTGTTTGACTGTCTGAAATTATGAAAATGACTGCTGTATATATAGTGTTTTCATGCCTGGGTGCGACCAATGAGAGAATTTTGAGCCTTTTTTGGCTATTTTTCGGAGGATTTTATTGGTTTTATTTTATTGGTTTTATTTTATTGGTTTTATTTTATTTTTCTCCATATTTTTCTCTATTTTTTGATATTATTTTCTCAATATTTCGTAAATTTTCATTTATTATTTTTTTAAAATTTAACCATTCTCTTTGATTGTTTCTCTTTTTACCCTTTGATATTTAAATTTTTAGTCGCCGCTTCCGCCTGTGTATTTTCTAAACCTTCTTTTGCAAGGTTTTGGCGGTTTTATGTTTTGGTTGTGTTTTTTTATCTGCATCTGTGGGCTTTTCAATTATTTTAATTAATATTTGTTTTATTTAATTTTGTTATGTTTTTATTTTGTTTTATTTAATATGTTTTATTTTATTTTTGATTTCTGCTTGAGGTGTGTGCTTATGTTACATCAGCCATATTGACAATTTCCAAACGAAATTAATTATTTTGTTTTAATTTACACAATTTTATCCTTTTTGTTTGAATTATGGCTTATAGCCCAACAATAGTATATTCTTTGATTAGAATCAGACATTAGTGAATAATAAAATTAAAAAAAATTGTTTAAAATAAAATTTATCTAAATCAGAAAATATAAAATATCAGATTGTTGGAGCTGTGTTTGAACCTGTTATACTTTTTTATTTAACTGATTAAACTTACTACTCACTGATTACATTGGGGGGGGGGGCAAATAGATCTGACAACAAAACCAAATTAAAATAAATAAATAAAAAAGCATTTTTATTTATCAACTGTAAATATGATGTCATTTTATTTCATTTTCTTTTAAAAATAACACCAGTCCCGTTATTGTCCGCACAATGTTGAAGACGTTCGTGAAAGTTGACAATAACTCGGTGGACCATTTCATGTGAAATAGCCTCACTTTCTCGAAGAATTGGATCTTTCACTCGTTCAATAAATCGGAGGTGACAAATGTATACCTTTGATTTTAGGTACATTTGAGAAATAAAAATACTTTTTAAATTTTTTTAAAATGTGGTTTAATTTTAATTTTATATGTCAGATCTTTTTGCCCCATCCTGCATATATATATGTCTATATCCCAAAAATGCATTTGTGTACAATGCCCGGAAAATTACAGAAAAAATACTCTCCATTTGTCAAATAAAGTGAATGATAAATATATCCTTAAAAACTCAAATTCATCCCAATTATGTCTCAAGTGAAGAAGGTAAAGGATATCTTATATAGATGATATCGAAATCTCCATAGCCCCACCAATTGCTCTATTTTCAGTCTCCAACAAAGCGTGAATTAAAACAGTTGGACTAATAAAAAAATAAATGAAAAATTAATTCTCGGCGCAGAAATTCAACTGGATAAACAAATGTACCAAATCGTGTTTAATTGACACAGACGGTCAGCTCGGTTAAGAAATAATTTCGAAATTTATTTAATAAATAAAATAATTTCCCACAATTCCAATTTCTGTGTTGACATGAGCTCGGTTAAATTGATGTTTTCCCAGTGGTTTCCTGTGCGGCCATTTCTGAAAATTTCCGTTCAGATCCACGTGAAACCCTTACGCAAGCATTCCTATACGAATGCTATTAGCAAATTATCTTTAGATAATATATTATGTGAGAATACGCAGATCAGTTGAGATGAATGATTTCAATTTTTGTTGAAGTACTTTTCTAAAACTTTCTAATTACGATATATTTTAAGCACCCTCAAAATGATTGGCAGATTTTTCCTTAATTTCCCTAAAAATGATTTTCATATATTGTAAAAATATCTCTTCAAAATTAACCCAATTAAATAACAATTATAATACTATTATTATTATTATTATTATTATTATTATTATTATTATTATTATTATTATTATTATTATTATATTATTATTATTATTATTATTATTATTATTATTATTATTATTATTATTATTATTATTATTATTATTATTATTATTATTATTATTATTATTATTATTATTATTATTATTATTATTATTATTATTATTATTATTATTATTATTATATTATTATTATTATTATTATTATTATTATTATTATTATTATTATTATTATTATTATTATTATTATTATTATTATTATTATTATTATTATTATTATTATTATTATTATTATTATTATTATTATTATTATTATTATTATTATTATTATTATTATTATTATTATTATTATTATTATTATTATTATTTGTATTCACTATTTTATTATGAAATTGTCTTACTGTTCATGAACGTTTGGAATATTTGAAAAGGAAACAATATTGGAAGGAATTAATCTGTTATTCTGATTGTTTGTCCTCAACAAGCAATTGAGATCAGCAGGTACCTGATATATTTATTCATGGAATGCTCATATTTAAATAGTTAAATAATAATAATAATAATAATAATAATAATAATAATTAATAATTAATAATAATAATAATAATAATAATAATAATAATAATAATAATAATAATAATAATAATAATAATAATAATAATAATAATAATAATAATAATAATAATAATAATAATAATAATAATTATAATAATAATAATAATTAATAATAATAATAATAATATTAATAATAATAATAATTAATAATAATTAATAATAAAATAATAATAATAATAATAATAATAATAATAATAATAATAATAATAATTAATAATAATAATAATAATAATAATAATAATAATAATAATAATAATAATAATAATAATAATAATAATAATAATAATAATAATAATAATAATAATAATAATAATAATAATAATAATAATAATAAAAATAATAAATTAAATTAGCACATAAATAATTTAATAAAAGAAAAAGATATATTTCGACAGATTCACTGTCATCAGCAGGTTATAAACAAATCATCTTTTAAAAAATTTAAAAAATTTAAAAAATTTAAATTTTATATATTAAAATTACATATAAAGTAATTCAAAATTTAAAAATTGGCAATATTTATTTTTTGATTTATCTTTTACCTGATGATAAGAATGAATCTGTCAAAATTTTTCACAAAACATGTTTTTGAATAGCGCTTTCTTGTAATGTTTAATAATGTTTACAGACTCTGGTCTTTGTTTTAATACTTAAAATTCATAACAGATTTCTTTTGAGAAATAGGAGATGTTACATATTAATAGTCCTATCTATTTGATTTAATGTTTTTTCTAAAAATGTAAAAAGATGAAAATTAAATAAATATAGAAATAATACTATATCAAAATTAAATTATATGTTTTCAATTTGGCATATTTTTGGAATTATTAATTCACTTTTATTCTATCTAATACATTTAGGCAAAGGAAAAAATAAAACTTTCAAAAACGACTTAAAATAAAATTACCTTTAAAATTTTAATAAAATACCAAATAAATTTTTCGCAATTTTTAAAATTTTTTTCTGTTGTTTAAATTAAAAATCCAATGAGGAAAAATGATTTTCTTTGTTTTAATTAGTGTGAATAAATTGAGCTTATAAATGAATATTGTGTTAATTAAGTACAGAAAATTATCTTAATTAAATTGTATATTTTTATTTCAGTTGAAAAAAATTTCATCCATTAAATTCAATGGAGATAAAAAAACTTTTTTAAATTATTGATACATGAAGTTTCGTTAAAATGTTTCATTAAATATTTAAATTAAAAAATATTATTGATATTATTGATTTTATTTCAACTTTTATTATTATTATTATTATTATTATTATTATTATTATTATTATTATTATTATTATTATTATTATTATTATTATTATTATTATTATTATTATTATTATTATTATTATTATTATTATTATTATTATTATTATTATTATTATTATTATTTTTTTTTTTTTTATTATTATTATTATTATTATTATTATTATTATTATTATTATTATTATTATTATTATTATTATTATTATTATTATTATTATTATTATTATTATTATTATTATTATTATTATTATTATTATTATTATTATTATTATTATTATTATTATTATTATTATTATTATTATTATTATTATTATTATTATTATTATTATTATTATTTATTATTATTATTATTATTTTTTATTATTTATTATTATTATTATATTATTATTATTATTATTATTATTATTATTATTATTATTATTATTATTATTATTATTATTATTATTATTATTATTATTATTATTATTATTATTATTATTATTATTATTATTATTATTATTATTATTATTATTATTATTATTATTATTATTATTATTATTATTATTATTATTATTATTATTATTATTCTATTTTTAATTTTGAACGTGATGTCATATTAATGCTTTTTACAGATAAAAGAAAATTGTCACGATTAATTTAGCTGAAAACATAATATTTTCCGGTTTGCACCAGACTCATTATTTATTTTGTGTATTTTTTTTCCTTTGAACTTGACAAAAAATTTTTTAAACTTAATTTTTATTTTCATTAACTTTTAAGTCGACTTTAGTGCTAATTTATTGAATCCGAATTAATTTATTCTTTTCTATTGTGTTAATGTCTGAAACCCAAAATTTATAAAAATAGAAACGATTCCAATTTAACTTGTATTTTTTTGGAAATCGAAACTTTTTAACACATTACACTGAATGAGTCAAAAGAGGATACCATTTTTCCTCGAAAGAAGATTTTCAGAATGTAGTCTTAGAATTTCAGACAAAAAATTTCCGATTTGAAAAAATCGTTTGGTTGTTATAAATAAAAATAATAAAATTTATATTTTAATTTCCTCATTTTTATTTATTACTTCATTTTAATTTCATTCCAACAGAAAAAATAACTCAACAAACATATCTTTAAGATGATCTCAAATGGTAGAAAGAGATTATTTTATACAAAATTCAGATAGAGATAAACTGTTTAAAAAAGAAAAGGAATTTATTGTATGGTAAAATATCAACAAAAGCAGTTAATATGAAAAAAATGACATACAGACGTAAATATTGAAATGTGGTGAAAACTGTCCAATAACACGAAAAAGGGAAGTTATAAATGGATAAAAGGAGAGAACATCTAATTGTTTATTCTTTCAATATCAATTGTTTCCAATAGATTTCTATCCCAAAAAACAAGTTTTGTTCCTGAAATAAAATTGATAATAAACATTTTTTCTCCAAAGAACCAAAAAATAAATATTTTGATTTGATTATCTAAGATAATTTATTGCTACTATAATTTTAACACGTCCGCTGCCTATCTGAATCGGCAATATTTACCAAAATAGTCAATTATATAAAAATTGTTTTTAAATAATGTTTTTGGTGATATTTCTACAATTTAAAATGAATGTCAGAATTTAATGGAATAATCTAGTGCCGAGTGTCAAAGCCTGGAGATCAAACAATTACACTTGGTGACTGTTAGAAGCTATAACATTCAATTCTTCAGTCATCAAAATAAATTACTAAGACTATTAAATCCAAATTATATTTCATAAAATCTGATTATATAAACAAATATTCTTGGGACATTTTCTAAATTTTAATTTCAACCAAATATCAACATACCATTGCATTCATACTTGAATTTCAATTTTATTAAAAATTATTTTTATTTTAAAATTTCAATTATCATTTCAATTTTAATATCTTAAAATAATTTAAGTTTCAATTAAAACTTTACAACTTTTAATCGTGAACTAATTTAATTTAGTATTTTAATTTTAATTCCTCACATCCCCCTTTTTTAAAATGTTTGATCTTCTCAACATTTCTGACTACCATCTTCCCATTTTGATCCTTAAGTAAGTAGCTCCGTTCATGTATTTTCTTTATCACTTTGTACGGCCCTTCCACCTTGCATCGTCTTTATTTCGAATTTCTTGTTTGATCAAGACCACATCTTCCATTTCAAAATTTCTCACTGTTTTGCTTATTTTTGGTTTTAGTGTTTTATCCTCTATTCTCTTTTCCATATCTTCTCTATTTATTTCTTTATTCGAGTACCATTTCATTCTGTCGATCTTCCTCCCAAATATAATCTCTGCTGGCTTACTCCCGTTGTTTTTTGAACTGTTGCATTTAACGTATATTCTATTTCTGGCACTATATCAGCCCAGTTTTTCCTTCCTCCTTCATTCAATGACGCGTTAATATACTCTCTGATTGTTCTGAATTGTCTTTCAATAATACCATTCGTGTTATGGTGATATGGGCTTGAGAAAATTAATTCAATGCCAGCTGTCTTTGCTAGTTCTTTTATGCTTCTTGCTTCAAAGTTCTTCCCACAATCTACATGAAGTTCTTTTGGCGCTCCAAACTTTAATATCCATTTATTTAATAACGTCTCACTAATTGTTCTTTCGTCTTGCTTGTTTATGGCCGTTAATGAGATGTATTTACTATAGTGGTCAATGATTCCGCAAATATATTTCTTTTTGTTGAACGTTTCTTTCAATGGCCCACATATATCCATATATATCTTCTCGAATGGTTCTGTACTCTTTATTGTTTGAGTTTCCTCCTTTGTCTTGGTTGTTATCGTTTTCATTTTCTGACATCTTTCGCAGTTCTCAATTACCTTTTTACTTCCGTTGCTAGATTTTCCATGTCGCAGTTGTTCTGGATATATTTTGTTACTTTCTGTGCACCTGCATGGCACAGCAATACGTGTACTTCTTTTATCATCCTCTGTCTATTATCTGACGGTATCCATATTTTACCTTGTTTAGTTAGTACCGTGTTGTTTTCCATTATGAACTTACAATCTTTATTTCTAACTTATTCTTTATTCTTGGACCTCCATATTGTCATTTTGCCACTTGTTATATCCGCCTTCTGCTGTTACTGTTAATATTCTGGTTTTAATTTTGCCGGTTTTTGCGTCTTCGTGTTCCATCATACACTGTACACATGTTCCGCATGTTTTCCTGGATAGCATATCCGCGTTTGTATGGCTTGTTCCTTTCCTGTATTCCATTTTAATATCCAGACTGCTTAAATAGTTGATCCATGTCTGGAATTGAGCCGTTATTGGTTTCTTCGTTGTTACCATAAACGTAATAGCTTTATGGTCCGTTCTCAGTACGAATCTCTTACCATATAAGTAGTGGTTGAAATGTTTACAAAAATAGTATATTGCCAATAATCTTTTCTGGTAATGCAGTATCCTTTTTCGTGGCTGCTCATCGCATGTGAACCATATGCAATGACATGTTCATGTCCTTTTTCATCCTTTTGCGAAAGAACTGCTCCAATAGTATCGAAGCTCGCGTCTGTGTCTAATATAAATTCTTTTCTGAAATCTGGAAATACCAATACTGGGCGGTTATCAATGCTTCTTTCATTTCCCCGAAAGCCTTTTCACACATCTCTGTCCATCTTATTTTCTCATTGTTTTTTCCGCATATACTTTCTAGTGCTCTTGCCTTCTTTGCATAGTCTTTTATGAACCGTCGATAATAGTTACAGATACCCAGAAAGCTCCTCAGATTCTTCACACATTTTGGTTTTTGAAATGATTGTATTGCTTCTATTTTAGTATTATCTGTTTGTATGCCGTCTTTATTTATTATGTGTCCCAGAAACTTCACTTCTTTCTAAATATTTGACATTTTTCGGGTTCAATCTTAGTCCTGCTGTTGCGATCTTCCCTAGGACTTTTCCAAATATGTTATAATGGTCTTTTTCTGTCTTTGTGAATATTAGGATGTCGTCTAAATATACCATCACTCCATCTTTCACAAGTCTTTCAATACTTTCGTCATTAATTCTTGAAATGTTCCTGGTGCCGCTGCAATACCGAACGGCATCCTGTTAAAACAGAACTGTCCTTCTTTTGTTGAGAATGCTGTTTTCTCTTGAGATTCTTTATCTAACTTCACTTGGTAATAAGCATTTCCCAAGTCGATTGAGCTAAAATATCTGGATCCGTGTAGGATGTCTAAAATTTCATCTACATTTGGCATTGGAAATGCTTGTCTTTCTGTTATCTTGTTTAATTGTCTGAAGTCTAGACAAAGCCTGATGTCTTTTTTCTCTTTCTTCCATACACAAACTAAAGGTGTGTTCCACGGTGAATTGCACTTCCTAATTATTCCGTTGTTTTCTAGATTTTTTATTGCTTCCTCAATCTTGTCTTCCAAATTTATTGGCTGACGTCTCGGTTTAATCATTATTGGCTCTCCTTTCGTGATGATCTTATGTTTTATCAGATTGGTACACCCAATGTCCCATTTATCTGCCATAAAAACATTCTTGTTTGCCTGAAATATTTCTAGCAGTCTCTTATTTCCGGTAACTTTTAAAACGTCGATGGCATGACGTAATCTTTCTTCATCTGTTATAATCCGCCCAAATCTAGCTTCTATTTCGCAAATGAAATCACTACGTTTTTCATGTTCTTCTAGTATACATTTCAATTCTATACCAAATAACCTTTGTAGTTCTACTCCTCCAATAATTTCTGGTATTAAATTCTTTACTATAATGAATGTTACATTTCTTTCCATACTGCCCATTTTAACATTGATGTTTAGTTTACCCATAGTTTCTAATCTACTGTTGTTTGCACATCTTAGCGATTCCCTTGTTTCTAATATTTCGATATTTTCTAATCGATCAATTACAGATTTAGCCATCACATTAATTCGCGCTCCTGTATCCAATAAACAATCTACTTTCCGCCCTTGGATATCCAGTGTTGTACTCGGTCTACCTTGCATTATATTATATGTTATTACTGGACTTTTTTGTTCTTCTACTGACAAAATATTCTGCTCTCTAGTATCTTCTACAATTTCATTAATACACACGTCTCCATTTTTCTTTAGGAATTTGTAAATTTTCTCTATCGTTCTTTCCTCGTGTTTTACTACTTCATTTACTTTACACTCCTCTTTAAATTTTTTCTGACTTTCCTTATCATTCGACTTTTTAATTTCTACACTACTATTATTATTAATATCACGTTCAAAAACACTACAATCTTTATCAATCATACAATCATCATCCATACTTAAATTACACATACCGTTAGCATTCATTCTTTGGTTGAAATCAATCTTACTTAGTAAATTGCTCCGATCAATGTCCCGTTTGACGGAGCGTGCTCGTTTGGGTCATTCTCCCTGTTATACTCGTCTGGCTGGCTTGACTGTTTTGTATTCATCATCTCATCATCAGACTCGATAGCTGCAATATCTTTTCTGTTATATTGTTGGTTTCCCCATTGTCTTTGATGTACGTTCCTTGGTTGATACATATCTTCCCTTTGTTGATAGGTATTTCTTTGAATTCTTCCTCCTGACATCTTCCTTTGGTCTCGATCTCTTCCTTGATTTCGTCTTTCCATATTTGTGTAGCACTCTCTTTCTTTGTGTCCTCGTGCATTGCATCTATGACATTTGATTGTTGGGCATTCTCTTCGTATGTGACCTTCAACACCACATGCATAACATTGAAATCTTCTTTTTATATTACATTCTCTGCTACTGTGTCCCGGTTTTTGACACGTCCAGCATTCTATCACTTTAACTCTTGTCTCTGGTTTCCATTCGTTGATTTCTCTCTTCGTGGCTCCAACTTGTACTACATCTCTATAAGTTCTTCCCCAGTTGTAGGTCGTATTGATCTCACCGTGTTTACTTGTTCAATAACCTTGTTAACTTTTTCTATCTTCTTTATAGTTTCTTTAATTTGTTCCGCCGTTTTGAGATCTTTCATTTCGATTTCTTTCCTGACTTCTTTATCTCTTACACAATGTGTCAATAAACATTTCTGAATTTCTTCCTCATTCCAAGTGTGTGAGGCCAATTTTTTAGTCATTTTTGATATTTTCTCTATAAATATTTCCGCTGAATCGTTACCTTGCTCGTAGTTCAAGGCTTCTCTTAAGTCATCAATCAATGACGTTGGTCGATGAAAAGCTGCTCTTAATTTCTGTTCAACGGTTTTACCTTCTGCGGCTTCATATTCTTCAATCAAAGTCCTGTCCAGAAGTGTAATAACTAGTACCATTTGTGTCTTCACTGGTGTCTTCGTTATTTCAAAGAACCTCTGACATTCTTTGATAAATAATTCGAGGTCATCTCCTCTGTGGAATTTCTCTGGAAGTAATCTTCCAATAAGCAGATCCGTTGGAATGGTCGCCATGTTAGAAGCTATAACATTCAATTCTTCATTCATCAAAATAAATTACTAAGACTATTAAATCCAAATTATATTTCATAAAATCTGATTATATAAACAAATATTCTTGGGACATTTTCTAAATTTTAATTTCAACCAAATATCAACATACCATTGCATTCATACTTGAATTTCAATTTTATTAAAAATTATTTTATTTTAAAATTTCAATTATCATTTCAATTTTAATATCTTAAAATAATTTAAGTTTCAATTAAAACTTTACAACTTTTAATCGTGAACTAATTTAATTTAGTATTTTAATTTTAATTCCTCACAGTGACCAACAGTACCCTCCTGAGTATATTTATTATCCCTAGCTCATCCGTAATTGGTAGGCAGTCTGAGACACTTTCATTACACTACCAATGATATTTTAACCACAAACATTTGTCTCAGATTTATAATATCGCAGAAATTAATATATATTTAACCAAAGATAAGTTTAATATTAAAGTTTTGATGAATACATTTATTGAAAAGTGGCCAGTCACGACGTTATTGTAAGCCTATATACTTTTATGGCATTTAGAAATGCTTATTACCATTAACGGAAAAGTCTCTGAAAACCCTTCAATTATAATTTTAAGGACGCTTAAGATCCTAGATAACATCTCGTTCCGCTTGCTATGGTAGTGAGATACAATTCCTGGTAACACGATAGATTTGGCATTATTTTGTCCATTTTGAGACTTCATTTCTATCTATTTCTTTTATTTATGTTTATTTCCTATAATTATATAATTATATAATTATATTCTGAGATGGTACAAATTCCAATATAAATTCACAGAGGCTAATTCTATCGTTTTGAACTATAGTTAATATTTTTGTTTAAATTATTTTTCAAAAAACGATTTTTATTACAGTTTATTAAATGTATTAATAAATTTATTCATTCAATTTTCACTAGAAAAATATCAAATATTATCTGTTATCAGAATTATTAATAATTATAATTTTAATTTTCTGCTCAAAACTTACGATTTTCCAGGAGATAATAAAGCCTAATCCCAGAATTTGTCTAAGATTTCTGAATTTCTATCATAAAACTAAAATATATGACGATAGTATATAGCGATTACTTGAGAGTTTGATGCGACACTTTGGCTTTATTAAAAGGGATTTTATATCGGTGAATTTCCCTTTCTATTCATCTCAATTATTTCTCAACAATAACTAATTATAATAATAATAATAAAAATAATAATAATAATAATAATAATAATAATAATATTAATAATAATAATAATAATAATAATAATAATAATAATAATAATAATAATAATAATAATAATAATAATAATAATAATAATAATAATAATAATAATAATAATAATAATAATAATAATAATAATAATAATAATAATAATAATAATAATAAATAATTAAATAAATTTGGCAAAGATTTAATTAAAAGATAACGCCAATAAAAAAATTTTCGTACGATATATTTCGAAAGCATAACTATCATCTTCAGGTACTCAAAACCAACTAAAAATATTATGAATTAACATTTAATTTAAACAAATTATTTTTTATTAATTTAATTTTGTAATAAATAAATAATTAATGTAATTTAAAATTTCAATTATTTTAATAATATTAAAAAAAAGTTTTTTTTAAAAACAATACATAAACATAATTTAACATACGTAAACTATTTAAAAACATTCAAAACATTCGTAGTCACAGCACTTTGCACATTAATCTTTGGATCCAATGACCTTATCAGCAATGCTTCACATATCACTCGTTCCCAATAATTATTAAAACTTCTCAACAAAATTCTAAAATCAGACATTCCTATTTCACTTTTACAGCCTCTATTGTGTTCACTAATATTGGTCAAACCCTTCAATCGACAATGCTCTAGAACTCGAGTACAGAGATGACGGAAAGTCTCTCCAATGTATGTGGCATTACACCCATTACATGTAAATTGATAAACGAGATCAGAACACAATCCAACCGGAGTTTTTGATTTATTAATAAACATATTGCGTACCTTACACGAATTAGAGACGATCTTATATTCTAAATTTCCAATCTGTTTACTTAACTTCCTTTTATAATTTGTAAAACCTTCAGAGTACGGATATACTAACACATATTTATGCTCAATTTTTTTATATCCATTTCTACTATTATTTAGATCAACACTCAATTCATACCCATTTGACAAATTACACTCAGACTTTCCAAAACATGGATCCTTAGGATTTTTAATCAATTTATCAACAGTCTCTTTTATTATCAACAATAAAAATGATTTAGAATATCCATTCTTTATCAACAACTCAACCAATTTATCAACACTTTTTACGGAATTAGCAAAAGTAGAAGATAAAGACCATGAACGATAAATCAATCCTTTCACCATATTCCTCTTATACTTAAATTCACAAAAGCTTTCTTGAGAAGTATAAAGACCAGTATCAGTTGGTTTTCTATAAATCTCTGTCTCATACTGTTTATCTTTGCGTTGAATTAACAAATCTAAAAGCGCAATTGATGACTTTCACTCCGTTTCACATGTGAATACAATTTTTTTTATGTAAACTGTTCATAAAATGCAAAAACGGTTCTACATGTTTCTGGATATTAAAAAATTAAAAAAGTTATAATATAAATGAAATTTTAAATTAATTAAAAGTTATTTGAATATATTTTATAAATATTTATTTATTATAAAATTAAATTAATAAAAAATAATTTGTTTAAATTAAATGTTAATTCATAATATTTTAGTTGGTTTTGAGTACCTGAAGATGATAGTTATGCTATCGAAATATATCGTACGAAAATTTTTTTATTGTCGTTATATTTTAATAATAATAATAATAATAATAATAATAATAATAATAATAATAATAATAATAATAATAATAATAATAATAATTATAATTATAATTATAATTATAATAAAATAACAATAAGTAATAATCACTTGAAAAAGGCTGTACCGAAAATTGGTGAATATCAAAAAACATCGATATCTTTACTGATATTTTTTAATAAATGTCATTTGAAAATTAAAGTAATCAGTGTTGAAAATTGAAAAAAGTTCTTATAATAATAATTTGATTAAAGATTTTTTATTTTTAATGTTTTTTTATTATATTGAGTAAAATGATTTAAATTTTTAACATGTTTTAATATTATTTTAAAAACTTTATTATAGTAAATTAATCCATACTATTTCAGTTTGTTTTTGTACTTGAAGTTAATCTGTCGAAATGTATCATACAACGAGTGTTTGAATGACTCTATGGGTGAAAGAAAATATAAATCAGAGAAGAAGAAGAGAAATCGAAAAATATGGAAAAATATTGGTGTGTGCAGTTGTACCATCTACCATACAGCCTTGATCTTTCCCAAACTGTTGTTTGGTTGTTCAGTAATCTGAAGAAAGATTTGAGTAGTAAAATATTTGAATCAAAGCTTGATTTGAATGAAAATGTGGAGACATTTCTTGCGAAGAAGTAATAAGAATTCATCGAAATGGTTTTGAAATCAATGGTGGACCTTCTGAAAATGTGCGTAAGTGATAATGGAGGATACGTTGAGAAATAAATCCTGAGATTTGCAGAAAACATGTGTAGAGTAAAACTAGAAAAGTTATTTGGTATAGAACTGAAGTGTATATTTAAACGAAGAGAAAACGTGCGGTGGATTTAAATACAAAATAGAAGTCAGATTTGGACAGGCAATAATGAATGACAGAGTGTCTAGGAAATACTTGATTTTTCACTTGATTTTTCACAAATAAATTTCAAAAATATCGAATTCAATATGATTTATTTTTATTCTGATAATTAATAAAAAGTAAATTAATTCACATAATAATTCACAGATTTATACTTCAATTTTCCAATCTGCCCCCCCCCAAACAAAAGAACAAATTAATACTGTACCAGTATGAATTGCAAAAGCAATGAAAATCTAATTTGTTTACCGGCACTGTCATTTAGCAGCTCTGTTTAGAATTTCAGAAAATCTCTATTGATAAGAAACTTTTTATAATAGGAAACTTTTCAATTAATTATCTCCAAAACTTTTTCCGTTTCGAGGATATTGTAGATTCTTATTCTTACATCATTAAAATGTGTGAGATTATTATAATTATAATAATAATTATTATAATTATATAATTATAATCATAACAATAATAATAATTACGATTATATATATATATTATTTCTGTTACTATTACTATTACTCCTATTATTATTATTATTATTATTATTATTATTATTATTATTATTATTATTATTATTATTATTATTATTATTATTATTATTATTATTATTATTATTATTATTATTATTATTATTATTATTATTATTATTATTATTATTATTATTATTATTATTATATTATTATTATATTATTATTATTATTATTATTATTATTATTATTATTATTATTATTATTATTATTATTATTATTATTATTATTATTTTATTATTATTATTATTATTATTATTATTATTATTATTATTATTATTATTATTATTATTATTATTATTATTATTATTATTATTATTATTATTATTATTATTATTATTATTATTATTAGACTTTTTATAATTATTAAAATAAAAGATATTTTAATTGGAAGAAAGAGTTATTGTTGTATGACAAGCAAAATAAAATTTCTTAATGAATTAAATATTTAATTAATGAACTTAATTTATTTAATATTTCAATAGCATCATTTTGTTATATTTCTGCGAATATTTTTACCTTTGTAGACACGCATTTAAACAAATAAACAATGGGAAAATAAATATCAACTAGTCGTTGCTATGTTTTAAATCTTTGATATATTCTATTTAGATTTTTAAAAATATTCCTTATTGACAGAAAGAGAGGGTGAGTTAAAATTTTGCTGGAAATATTTTCTGATTGTAAAATATATTTTATAAAACATTTGTTTGAATTGAAATGAAGTCTAAAATTTGCTGATATATGATGAAAAATTAAACAGAATCCTTTATTTTTATCATCATATTAATTAGTTATTATATACTTTTTTAAATAAAATTTCATTTTACAGTACAGTGTAAAAATATTGCAAAATATATTCCGTACAACATATAGGCGTACGTAAACATACAACATGGAATGCTTTGTTATTAATAAGTAAGTAGTTGTTATTAAATAGGTAAATGACATTTATTCTATCACTGAAACTTTGTTTAAATAATAATTCATTAATTCATTGACGTGTCATTATGTGATTCTTTAACATTTTAAACATTTCTACAGTTATCATTAACATAACATCATTAATATTTTTTGTCTTATAATTTTAACTGTTATTCATTTCATGTGATACACCATTCAGACCACGAGAACTAACATTCTTACTAGAAACCGCCACTCTTACTAGAAATAATAACTCTAAGACTTTCCAAGTGGAAAGCTAGTTTGAGGAAGCAATGAGTAGCGATGACGAAAAAGAAAATTTGTCTGCTCATTCTTAATGAACGAATCCATTGAACAAGACAATGTGAATGATGATGGAGATATTTTAGTTTTTTTCTGATGGGATTGACTCTTCAAAAATTAGTAACATCTACATCGACGATGAATACATATTAGAAGATCTATGAAATGCTATAAGTATTCACCAGTCAAAAAGTTTAGAAATTTCTATGCGTCTTTAAAGTGCTGGGGAACAAATTGTTTCACGTTGTATAGATAAGGATTAATCCAGAGAAGATAATACTTAAAGAAAATACTAATTTTAATATTATCAGGGGTAGGCTCTTAGGCTTAAAATTTTCATACTGACGTCACTAAACGGTGGCGTACAAAAAAATAAATAAATTTTAAATAATAACGTTTTAGTGACGTCACAGAAAAATTACCTAAAATAAGTTTTAATAATATATTTTAGAAATACGTCATCAAAAAATTTAGGATTTTAATGATGTCAGTTTAAAAATAGTAATTTTTATTAATTATTAAAAAATTGATTTAAGCCCCAAATTTTAGTGTTGGAGAACCGAGACCGAAAAAGTTAAAATTTTGCGTGATAGAAAGTTAATAACCAAAAATGTAGTATATCAGTGTGACAGCCGCTGTTTATCTTTTTTCAAAACAATCAACGGTTTCTTAGAATAATTTACAAAGTACTTTGTTGTTGGTATACATTAAAAAAAAGTATGCTCCATTAATGATACTTACCGGCTGTATTAAATTTGGTACATTTCATAATATTGCATCTCTCACTTGAGTCAATTTTTATTAGACTCTGACCTCACACATCTATAAATTGTAACATGCATTTCAGACGCAATAATCTTGCAAATTTAATTGTTAGTGCTTAATTATATTTGTGACCTTCAATAATTTAATTATTTTAATTGTGATTTTAATTTTAATCTAACTAATTTTTGCTCTGGTAGAATAACCAGAGCCATGATTTATTAATTTGATTGATTGTAGAAACATCACCTCTAGCTTGCGTGCTTCCATAATCGCCGTTGTTCCTGAACTGGAAATTTTTCACGAATTGCTAATTAATTCAGCTTTCGTCATACCAAGACCCGTGTCGACAATAGTTAATAGCATTAATCCAAAGCTGATGGATCTGTTAAACTTCTGTAGCGGATCTTGTCTAAAGAATCATTTTAATTTGAAATAAGTTCTCGAAGTAAAAATATTCCTTTGTCAGAATAAAGAGTGCTGACTTGTCTCATTATATCATCAATTTGAATAATAAAGGTTAAATTGTTTTCATTAAAAATACAATTCCGCAAATTCCAAGACATTTATTTTTAGTACATTCCAATTGTACACAAAAAATTCAAAATTTATATTACTCCCTCTGTTCCGAAATAATGTTTACATTTAAAAAATTTTATAGCATTATTAACAAACAGGAATATTATTACTAATAATGATTTTTCCTATTTTATATTTATGTTATAACTTGTTATATGAGTAATTATTGTAAACAATGTTAATATTTATTAGATAAAACATTTTATTGGTGACAAGGAGGGAGGATTCTATTTTAACAAACAATAATTATTGGACATTATAAGTCCAATATTAATTTATAATAATTATATTATTAATTTGCAAATATTAAATATTAAAAGATATTTTTGAAAATTAATAACAAATATGAATAAGAGAAAGAATGAAATGATGGAAAGTTGTTGATAATATAAAAACTTTAATTTTTAATTCAAATAATCCATTAAGAAGAATTT